>KN883703.1:24598-38872 GCA_000934455.1 Apostichopus parvimensis
GGTTCGACGTGTTTGGTTTTAATTTTGATTTGGTTTGATTTTTTAGGGGGGACGTCCCCCCACTCAAAAATTAGGGGGGGGACGTGTCCCCCCCCCAACCCCCCCGCTTCCGCCGCCTATGGTTAAGCTGCCTTAACGCCAATAGCAACATTTCCGACAACTGTGATAACTGAACTTAACAATAGCTCAAACAATTTTCCATACGGCACTTTTTACCCAGCCATGCACAAAGTGCGTGCTGGGTCTTGTATGTTACTGTTTCTTCTTCTTCTTTCTGTCACAGGAATCGCTATAGCTCGTACATGCCTTTACCGTGGTTCACCAAACTAAGTCACAAGAATCATTGACCGTAAGGGTACCTCAGGCCATGACCAGTTTGGGGTCAAAGGTCACACAGGGGTCACTAGGGTCAAAATGGTTAACTGTGCCAAAAAAATAGAATAAGCTCAAATTGCAAAATTGAATATCTCATCTTGTAGATCATGACCACAGATAAAGAAAAGTCAACTTTGACCTTTTCATCCGACATACGGTTAAGGGGTCAAAGGTCAATATGTAAAATTTACAAAAAACGCTACTCCTCCTACAGATTATGTAGCCTGATCATATGTCTTATGAATATGATAAAGCTTGAAGCCCTCTACAAAACTTATTTTTTGAAATTTTGATCAAAGGTCATTTGGGGTCACAAGAGTCAAAAACAAGGTCAAATATAAAACAAGCTCAAATGATAAAAGTAACAGTGTCAATGTGTTGGCCTTGGACAAACATAAAACAATGTCCACGACTCCACGGTGTCCTCTTTGTCCAACCTATGGTTATGGGTCAAAGGTCAAAGAAAGACCAAATCACAAACAACCTCAAATGGCAAAAGAAACAGTGTCAACATGTTCACCTTTGGCAGACATCCAAAATTGTCCACAGTGACCTCTTTGTCTAACTTACAGTTAAGGGGTCAAAGGTCAAAGAAATGTCAAATCACAAACAACCCCAAATGGAAAAAAGTAACAAAGTCATCATGTTCACGTACTTTGGCAGACATTCAAAATTGTCCACAGTGACCTTTTCGTCTGACATATGGTTAAGAGGTCAAAGGTCAAAGAAAGGTCAAATCACAAACAACCCCAAATGGAAAAAGTAACAAAGTCTTCATATTCACCTTTCGTAGACATCCAAAATAGTCCACAGCGACCTCTTTGTCTGACTTACGGTTGAGGGGTCAAAGGTCAAAGAAATGTCACATTTCAAACAATCTGAAATGGCAACAGTAACAGTGTCAGCATGTTAGCTTCGGACAGAAATTTGAAATTTGTCAATGGTGACCTCTTCATCTGACCTATGGCCGTATGGTATATGAATGAACTGTAGTCAGTGTCTTTGGGTTGTGCTCAAATAGGGTCGAAGGTCATGCATGACGTCACAAGGGTCATAAACGTTAACTGTGCAAAAAAAATTAAAACCAGGTCAAAACACAGAACTAAATGTGCCATCTTGTAGGCCTTGATAAAAGATTAAGAAAAGTCAATGACTGCCTTATTATATGACCTCTGCTTGTGGGGTCAAAATTCACGCAAATGTGTTAGTAGCCTATTCGACACACCCACTTTGCAGATTTACCCTTTTTCAAAATCCAATTTAAATTAAAAGCTTTGAATCTCATGATTGTAATGTAATTTAAAGCAAATAGGCCTTCTTAAAAGAAACTGCATGTTAGAAAACAACAAACCAAAGGAAAAAAAAAACAAAAAAATAAAAATAGAACAAAAACATAATAACAAACGGGTCCGGACCACTGATGAAGAGCCCGTAGTATTTTTCTTTCAGTTTGCCAAAAGTCGATGTTGACCTCTGCATAAGACCTACGGTTATGGGGTCAAAGGTCAAATGCGGTCATCTAGGTGTCAATGATTTAATTTACTCCGATGCCTATGATAATGCGACTAACACATTATACATTGCTTTTCACCAGTGTCTATGAGGTATACACAAATTTAGGGTCAAAGGTCATGAAAGGATAAATGGCTGGGTCCGTGTCACTTCGGTGACACAGTCATGTCTAGTTTCTTTTATATAAGCCTCTTGCAACTTGCAAGTTAAACTGCCAATGGCATTGCAGCAACGCTTCTCGGGATTCTACCTAAGATCATATGTACCATTATATCCCCCTTGTAGCTCTAATACACACCTGACCGATGACCACAGTCAATCACAACCTGCAGGCTGCGCTTCAGGGCATCACACCCATGCTATATCTTAACTTACTCCAATTTCATTAAATGTCGGAGACTTATTTTAATCAATATATCAACAATGTTCTATTAGCTCATATGGTTTACTATGCAAGTAGGCTGGCCTTCAGCACCACCCTGCAAAAGGCATCAAACTTCTGCTATATCCTAACTTACTCTAATTTGATAAATGCCTGATATTTAATTGAATTAATGACTCCACCCCGAGAAACACCCTAATTGTCTATAAATGTGGCTGACATTAATACACAGGGTTCTTAACATAATCTACAATAAATAAACAGGTCTATTAGAGTCATAAGTTATCGATATGTTTGGTCAAATGTATTAAATTTGGTCAAAAATCGATTTTTAAAAATTCATAAATCAATCGCGTTAGTGAGCTACCCTGAGGTGGAGTTGAGTTTAACCCCGAGACACAACCTAATTGTCCATAAATGTGGCTGAAATTAATACATAGGGTAATTAAGATAATCGAAAATACATAAACAGGTATATTAGGGTCATAGGTTATCGATATGTGATTCTTAACTTCGATCGAAAATCGAAACTATAAAAGTTCTACAATCAATCGCTTACTGAGCTGCTACCCAAAGGTGGAGCAGAGTTTTAACCTCGAAAATAATCCTCATTGTCCATAAACGTGGCTGAAATAAATACAAAGTGTTTTCAACAGACTTTGGAATAAATACATAGTAATTTTTATAGACTCTTTACCTCTTTACAGAAACAAACACCAATTAAGATTTTTATTATATTAAAGTCCATACGAAGTTTCCGTATCGCTTTTATACACTAGGTTGAGCTTATTTTTAATGACTTACATGTCATTATCTATGGAACGCCAAAAGGACTACAGGTGGCGCTACTACTCTAAACAGGAGGTGCTACTACCCTAAACAGGAGGTACTACTACCCTAAACAGGGGGTGCTACTATTCTTACTAGGAGGTGCTACTACTCTAAACAGGAGTGCTACTACTCTAAACAGGGGGTGCTACTATTCTTACTAGGAGACAGGAGGTGCTACTACTCTAAACAGGAGGTGCTACTACTCTAAATAGGAGGTGCTACTACTCCTAAGTGACGATACTGCCGGTGGCGCTACTACTCTAAATAGGCGATGCTACTACTAATACAGGCGGCGATGCTACTGTAAATTAGTGGCGCTACTACCCTAAACGGAAGGTGCTACTACTCCAAAATGGAGTCGCTACTACTAAGGTAGCATACGCCCATTAAAAGCCCCAATTGACTTACACACTAAATCACAAAAGTAATGTGGTCTCTAAGTCTAGATAGAAGTTATCACTAGCTAAACGCTACCCATCACCGGATAGCTGACAAGTTGCCCTTTAATGGTACCATCAATTTCCCGTACCATGACCATGTATAGATTGTTTGCTATCCGAGCCGGAACTTTTAGTCACTTGTAAACAAACCTCTTCACTCAGTAGTTAACAAAAAAGTTTTAATATCTTATTAAATTTTTAGGATAGTTTGGGTGAGGTTGTTCCTGAGGTCGTTCCTGCTACAATTTTGTTTGTATTGTGTACCTTCATGTATCTCGCAATTGATCAAAGCTACTGTGTACTGTGGTGTACTTTTTTTTAAAGGAAAAGTCGACCAGGAAAGAACCTGGGCACGAAAACCAAACTAGCGAACGACTGATCCGCTCTCAACCCCAGTCCCCTTGCATCGGGACTGTGACTGTGTGATCATCGTCGGGTGTGCAGCACCATTCCCTTCGAAAGGGAACAGATACTACACATGATCTTAGCCAAAAGGCCTAGAAGTACTGTGGTGTAGTGTCCTGTGGTGTACTGTATTGTATGGTGGGGTACACAGCTAGGGTACTAAAGTGCGCATGTACTCAAGGTTCGTGTGTACTAAAGATGTGTGCACTGAAGCATACAGGGGGCCACCTGTCCACAGGGTGCTAAAGTGCACAAGTACGTTGATGTTCTCTAACTTGGGCAGGTAAAATTTGGCATTGTACTGGCAGACGGGTTGAAAGAGCCTTGTCTTTTGTTTCTCATGATATAATTTTTGACTTCGGTCCAGAAAATTGTATCCATTAAACTTTTCTCAAATATGTTAAGCGGCTGAAAATTAACCGTTGTTTGAAACATTGTATCTCTTTAATGCGGCCGAATGGCAGGTGTACGTATCCGCAAAAGAATAACCAGCAGATTTGTAATGACATTATCCTTCACTGCGGTTTCCTTTGGAAACGGGTCGTAGTTACAAATAGATCGACCCCTGTTTATGATAGTAACACCTGTTTAGGGTAGTAGCATCGCCTGTTTAGGGTAGTAGCACATCCTGTTTAGGGTAGTATAGCACCTCATGTTTAGGGTAGTAGCACCACCTGTTTAGGGTAGCAATGCCACCTGTGGTCCTTTTTGCTCTATAATTTTTCCTCTATAATTAACACCTTCCGTTTAGGGTAGTAGCGTCACTAATTAACAGTAGCATCGCCGCCGATAGTAGTAGCATAGTAGCATCGCCTATTTAGAGTAGCCGCAGCTTTTACAGCAGCATCGTCTCTTAGGAGTAGTAGCACCTTCTGTTTAGAGTAGTAGCACCTCCTCCTTAGGGTAGTAGCACCTCGAGTTTAGGGTTGTAGCCATAGGCGTAGGAGCCTTATTTGATTGGGGGGGGGGGGCTGTAACGACTTGCCCGAAAAATATAACCAACATTTTTCGCGCGCTCCGGGCGCGTTCAACATGTTAATGTGAATATCATATAGGTTCTCATCGGTTATTACATCACATGCCAATAACATACAATCATTTTCCGTGTTATTACCCTTCCATATTGGTTAGAATTATTGGGCAAGTCGTTACAATAATAATGAAAATAATAATATAAGATTAACCATTGAAAAACACATTGCAAATTATTTCTCTTTCAGTAGGTGCCCTAAAAATTCTCAGAATATTGCCAGAATTTTCACCAAAAAAAATGGTTGGGGGCTGCAGCCCCCAGCCTCCCCCCGCCTCCTACGCCTATGGTGGTAGCACCTCCTATTTATGGTAGCGGCGCCACCTGTTGTCTTTTTGGCGTTCCATAATTATCTACCCTAAAGTGGAGAAGTTCAAAGCTGCAACCACTGATGGAATAAACTGCAAATTTCCATCTCAGCACGTCTAGCGTTTACGCTTTCGTCAAATACCGAAATGCTAGCGTATTTCTGCATTAGAATATGGCCAGTTGCCGATATTGCGTAACTTCTGCACGGCAAAATGAAAACATGTGACTAAGTTAGTTTGCATATGTGAAGTACTGTTATTCCGAAATAAACCAATACATTTACTTCTTCCTGTATTGCAACGTCAAGACACATAATTTGTGTAGCACCTTCTCAGCGAAAGATTTAAACTACCGTAAGTGAGATACTAGCAAATGAATAACTCGAACTAAGTTATGCATAGCCTAGGCCTAGGGTATTGTTCGATCGATTAGTACCATAGAGCAGAAAGTTCTGATATTCTGCTCTATGATTAGTAGTACTAAAGTTAGTAAAGGAGCTCGAAATTGACGCACCTTCGCAATTGACGCACCTTCGCACTTGATGCACCTTCAAATAGTAATAGCAACGATACAGCAGTCAGCCTAAACATTTTGCAGCCAAGCAGAGTTACATATTTGATGAGTTTAATCCATTTCAGGTATATACTGATCAAAGTGTTTTTTTTTGTAAAGCTTTTAACACCCTCCCCCCAGTGAGGCACATTTTTTGGCATTTGGAAATCTCCCTTAAAGTAACCAAATTACCTCAATATGACACCACTACTCTCTGGGATCTGATCTGTCTGAGCTTAGACTAGAGGCTCAGGGCATAGTAGCAAACAGCATCCAAAGTCAACGGATGCATACTTAGGCCTACACTACAGTTAGCTTATCAATGAATGTGTCAATTTAGAGGTATATGAAAGAACTTGACACGACAGACATTTGGTGGTCAAATTCTGGTCAATTGTACGTTGAGTTGGCACAGAACAATAACTATTTTGAGATCATTGCATTCCTGAGGAACCACACCTATGAAAAATGCATACAATTGAGTGATTTGGATTTTTCGTTGATAGACAGCGTGAATCAAATCCTTAAGTGTGTCAATTATGAGCCCACCATGCTACTACTACTATTTAGTGCCATAGTGGTAGTACAGAGTCTAAGTTAGAACTTTGGCCTGCGAAAGTAAAACTTAGCTTCGACCTAGGCCTACGCATACACTGATACAGTACTGTATAGGTGGCTGGGTTTCACGTTTGATGTTCTTTTCTTTATTGACACTTAACTGCCCATCAGTACCCAGATAGCAAGCCGTAGATGGGCCAACTCCAGCCCCGACTGCGGGCTGAAGGTGGTTGCTGCTGGGGGGGCTGATGCAGTTTTGTCCATCAGTTCACTAGTGGGCCATTGGCGGCACAGGTGGCGGGCCATTGCTGGGCTGACTGTGACACTTTTTTTACTAATGGCATTAAAAGTTTGTTTATTGAATAATTGTGCTTTTTAAATAAACTAAACATAGTATGCATTAACAGAAGTTCTATCAAAATATGTTGGGATTGGGATGTAACCTTCAAGGGCGTTTTCTCACTTAAGTTCACACGAAAACGTTCTTATATAATGTATTGACACACTGAAACCTTTTTTAAACTTATCACTTTTCACTTGCAAGAAAACGTTATATTACAAAAAAACAACAAAGTAAAATCGAGTCAATATAGTCTGTCAGGACCAAACAGCCCAACCCGAAACAAGAGATAATCTGGTACTTATATTGTACATATTCTCCATTACTACACCCCAGCCAACAAAGATGGGTATCCCATTTTACCAAACCCCATTCTTGATTATTGACCTTGTGAGAATTGGTTTCAGTTTTGCTCTAAGAAAGGGAATATGTGGCACAGAGAGGAACACTTTAGGAAAGCAAACAAAATCTGTGATGCAATAGAATACTTTTTATTTCATTCGGATGATTTTTCTTGACAGAAACATCATGGCACTTATACGATCCCTAACCGTCTCCCCCATCGCCCTCCCCAACCCAATCCCTCCCTGCCAGGCCAGCCCCGTCGGATGAGACGTTCACATGATTACCTACAAAGGCTTTTTGCAGTAGATAAGCAGTGTGCTAATTTTTTTATTCTCAAAATGATCTTTTTAAAGGCATTAAAGACTCGCCCCAAACCGCGGCCATCTGAAAAAGTTAACTTTGTGTTGCTTGCAAGTGATGTTTTGTTTGTGTCGCTACAAAATGCAGACAGTAATGAAACGTGATACCTTGTTATCTTTAGCTGGACCTGAGATGTCCACTGCTGTATTGTTTATACACTGTGCTGTGGGTATTGACCCCAGCTGTATGTACTGACTGTACACTAGTGTCTAATTACCGACGATAGCAAGCTGTGTGTGTATTTTCTGGGATCGATGGTGGTGTATAACACTTCTGTTACACCTCATTCGAAACTAGGTCAGATTACCGGCATTATACGTTTCTTTTTGCGCGAGTCTTCACACCCTTTAACTTAAAATTGGAAAGCCAGCCAATTTGAAGTATAAATAATACAGCCATTTCACCTTTCCAACATGCACATGTTTGAACCCTCTTTCATAATTTCCTGGAATTACTTGAAGACTCAGAATCTTCAGAAATGTACTTTTCCCCCTTACAGGTTGCAGATTGTTAAAAACAATCATCAGGAAGAATCCAAGATGGCCGACCAACGTTCGAAAACTGATCTCTTAAGAATCACCAAGGGCTTTAGCAGCCATCAGAGGCAACAGTAAGTAGTGATGGCTGTGCGTCTTGTGTATTGATACATTTCTCAGCAGATTTTTCAAGACATTTTAAACGCAATGTAAGACTTACCAGTGGACCTGGGGGAACGTGACTCCAAATTTGTTAAGACCTCAAGGTGCCACCCTTCGTATAAATTGAAAATGCCCCCATTTTTTTATGATTACAAACACCATTTTTTTTAATTAAAAAAAGTGTTCTTTTGTTCTGTTTCTTTGAAAAAAGTGCTGGTTTGGTAAAAAATGTTAAAATACTGGAATTTGAGATCATACAGAATGCAAAGATCAGCCAATTTGTTGTGAGTTCTGAGGTAATATTGTTGTTACCTCATCAACTCAAAGTCACATGTTCCACTGTCCCTCCAAAGTGTGCCCCTCCTGCCCCTGCCTCCCTCCACCCCTCCACTTACACTGCCTCTGAGACTTTCTATGTATAGACATACAGGGATGTTCCCACGCTGGGCGGCACTGGGCGGCCCCGCCCAGCACTAAAAATTACCGCCCAGCACTGTCTCAAAAATCGTGAATCCCGCCCAGCACTATTTTCATCTAAAATCCTGACATTCCTATTAACAATATATTCAACATAAATTGGGCCTAGCCTATGCCAAAATCATAAAGACTAATAATGCATCAGTTACGCATGCGAGAAACATTACTTACGGCCCTCAATCGGTCCCTTATAAAATCTCTTTGAAACAAACTAATAATTTTTACCAGGTACGTAATATATTTCACTAAAAAAAAATTAAAAAATGTAAATTGTTAGCAAAACCAGTACTTGTGTATGTGCTTAAAAAGCTACACAAGGGCCAGCATTTGGCATCTGAGCACCTTCAAAAATCAGTATAACAGGCACTCAGGAAATCCTGGGCACATCCCTGGACATACATACAGTGTGCCATCCATTCTAACAGGACCACACAATGCTTACATGCAATATAGTGATCTATGTGAATGGGTATGTACTTGTTTGGTTGAGAGTCACAAACCGTTAAATCCAACTTTTTTGTTCAATTGAAAAAAAGTTGTTATGCATATTTAATCTGTTCTGTATTAATTATTATTGTTATGATTATTTTTTTTTACTTAACTTCAATGTTGATGCCTACAGTTATTACATTATTCTAGTGCAATGACTAAATTAGCAGATTATCAGTTCGAGTAGCTTAAATCCCTCAGTAAAGATTAGTATTGGTGAACACCAAATTTTTCAAACTCACAGCTAAATGCAGCAGCGATTTGTGTGCATAATTGCTTTGAAAATTACAACTGTTTTCAATTTCTTTGCGTACCGGTTTAATTTTGTGTATGTAAGTTATGTTCTAAGCGCTTCCAATTATTTCAGAATATTCTAAAGTTGTATGAACTTCTCTTCCTTTTAAGGCTACGCATCGAATCAGTTCCAACATCATCTGAGTCATTTCAATGTGAACCTCACTTCAAGTTGATAGAAGACCAATTCAAGCAGGTAAAAATTCCATAAAAGCAAGTCAAAGTTAGAGAGCCCGGTCAACTACAGGTCATAAGCACTTAGCCCTAAATCTGCTAGTAAAGACCCAAAAGTGGTCATACATGGTCATCTGGCCATATTTAATAACTTATCTGAGGTTTATTTGAGGTTATTATTTGAGGTTAACTTTAATGAGGTTTGCTCATATTTATAAGACAGAATACAGTACAAATATATTTTAGCTAAATTGTAAAGTGCATCCAGGTTCATTGTTATTGTGCTCTTGAATAGTGGAGAGCTGTTACCTATTTCAACTGGAAGTCAACCTATTACAAAATACAATTATCAAATTTAAAGGCATTGAAGACTCGCCCCAAACCGCGTGCCACGCTCTGAAAAAGTTAACTTGCCGTTGCTTGCAAATGACGTTTTCTTCTTGTCGATACAAAATGCAGACAGTAATGAAACGTGATACCTTGTTATCTTTTATCTAGACCTGAGATGTCCACGCTGCTATGTACACTGTGTTGTGGGTATTGACCGCAGCTGTGTGTATTGACTGTACACTAGTGTCTAATTACCGATGTAGCAAGCTGTGTGTGTATTTTTTGGGATCGATGGTGGTGTCTTACACTTCTGTTACACCTCATCCGAAACTAGGTCAGATTACCGGCATGAGACGTTTCTTTGTGCGCGATTCTCCACACCCTTTAAGTTTAATTACTGGCAATCCATTTGCAGCAGGGTGCAAATAATAGGAGGGGGTGTGAGCCTGAGATGTTTGAAAACGGACTTCCATGTAAGGGTGGATCTTGGAGCCTGTCCTCCTTGGAGCCTGTCCTCCTTAGCAAAAGTCAAATCTTTAGATGTAAATGAATCCAAGGCATATTTAAGCATTAAATTCAGATTCAGGTTTTACTGTTATATGATGGCATTGAATTATGGGAACCAATTTCTGTTGTCTGCATGTATAAGGATTCTAATTCTTTTCTTTGGTTATTTGCAGGAAGGAGCAAAATATGTTAATAAGGTAAAAGCAATCTATGCATTTAATGTGACACATGGGCCTGGTGGAAGGATGGAGAGATGGGTAGTTGATGTCAAAAATGGAAACGGTTCTATCCAGAAAGGCAGCAAAGGTAAGAGATATTATTTTTAGATTAAAAACTGAAACGAATGGTTGAATTTTTCTTTTAGGATCTGTGGCAGGCAGATTTCATTTCTTTTATTTTCTTGTTGCACTGAATTTATCTGTCGTTGACCAATCTTTGCTTCATTTTGTAAGAACATTGCATCACATGACCTTGGGATAAAAGGGGGGAAAAATAGGTAAACGTTTGGTAAAATACTTTATTGACTAAACTCATTTTTTTCAGTTTTGAAAAAAAACTCTCGGAGTGTCTTAGATCATCAATCACAATTCTCAGTAGGTTTTGTGAAAATTGTAGATGAAATGCAGAACCCCACTTTCAGGACTAAACAGGTTTTGTCTTTGCTCACATCAAAAGCACCCACTGTTGCATCAGCCGGTGAATCCATATTCATATCATCGTTTCATAAAAATTCTATTCTTTCACTGACTGCATAATTTATGTTACGGCATGTAGGCGACCTAGCTGTCTGTAACTACTAGTGCTAATAGTCGACTCTTTCTTTTGTAGTTGAGTAATCGCATAGCTCTTCTCCCGATTACTGCGATTACTCGGTTACAGTTATGACGTCATCACTGTCATTTTTACATTGCAGAAATACAGTCAAAACGGATCTTTCTCCTTGGTGCAATGCCTGTATTTGTTCTTGTGTCAATAATTTGTGGTGTCTAAATCATGTTAAAACATCTACCAAACAAAAACTGTGAACAACTTTCAATCTACAACTTTCTTAAAATCCTTCATAGTAAATAAAAACCTTTTGAATGAATCTACGAGGGTACTACAACTACTAGCACTAATAAAAGCAAACGTGCAAACAATGAATAGATGTAACACCCTGTAGCGGTGTGATGATTAGTATGCAAGAGTTTTCTGTAGAAGGACATTACGTTCTAGGCTAGGCTCTAGCCTAGCGCCAAAGCAGGCACATATTTTGCACATTGAAAATAAACTACACCGCAATCGACACACTTGATCAGACAGCCGAAAAATGTGAACCAGACCAATTAGTCAAGTAATTTTAAACAGGTTTGAAGAAATGACAAATACCTTGGCAATGGCAAAAGATTAATAACTTACGAATTTGCGATTATGCGCAATGATCAAACATTGCTAGGACTGAATGTTGCAATGCAGAACAAGCGTGAATTACTGACAAGCAAAAATCCAGCATGAATACACTGATAAATAACATTTGGGGTGTAGTGTAGCATTGTGAGAACCTTTAATTTTGCAATACAAACTGCTTGAGTGTTGTTTTTGATAGGTTAGGCGATTTTTCAAAAGCAGATTATGTGTAGTGCTAGCTTGTAGTCGAGCAATTGCAACTTGGGTTTTGAGCGCGATTAATCAAACTTCCAAAGTTGTAATCGCGACTACTGGCGATTAATCATTATGACTATCTAATACGACTAGTAACTATGCCCAGTCTTATAGGCCAGTGCCAATCAGAAATTGATACATTTCTCACCATCACTTAGTGTCCATCGGTAGGATAGGATTCTAGAAATTTGAATAAGTAGTGACCAGGTATATTTATAGCCAGTATGATGAAGAAAACAGCGACACAGCACTCAGTTTGTACTGAAGCATCCTTCCTTACACGCTTAATATAAGTTTCTTCCCATTATATATTTGCTATGGTTGCATTGAAAGACTTGTTTAACTGTACTACTGTACTACAATCCAGCATCATAAACATTTAGTACCAGAGGTAAAGCCACTGCTATACACACATTCAATGGGACCTGCAGAAAAGGTACCCGGCTTAATTTTGAGTTGAATATTTACCATTTTCTTTTTAGCTGATTTATAGTAACCTTCAGCTACAGCTAGCTTAATTATTGATGAATAAGCACCGTGGTTGTAAAACATATCTAGGCAAGCCTATCCTTAAATAAGAAATAAATGTGTGAAAGGGTTACTGGCGTGACAGATATATAGTAAATCAATAAGATAAGTCCCGAAAGGACGAAACCGGTTGTGAAGTGGAATTTATTTTGGTGTGTTGATCTTTATTTATGTACTATATTTACCATTTGCTACACATTCATTTTCTAATTTACGACTTGGCTTGCCTATAAATGTGGCAATTCTGTGTAAATTAACAGATTCAAAGCACCAGGGGTGCATTCTGTACAATTATAAAACTTGAGTAATACGCCCTCATTGACAGTTATGAGGCCCCCAGCTGCTGGTACAAACCGCTACAAACATACCTTCGTTCCAAAGGCTGTCACACATTTTAATAATACTTACACCAGATAGGCAGCGTTTCGTTAGGTTCATTGTGCAATATTCATAATTACGATTCTTATGTTTGATTATTTCATTCTTATTAAACTAGGCTATGTCAGTGTTTTTAGGGTCTCCTTTTAGCGTACTAGACTATAGTCTCTTTTCTCTTATGCATATTATCATTATTTTGATCTGTTTAGGAGCAGTATATTGCTTTTTCAGTTTAATTGTTTTCAAAATTGAATTTGGATCCTTTCGTTTTTGATCCGTTAGACTGTCGTATAGGTTTTTTTCAATTTTTCAGTTTAAGGTTTAAATTCCTTTTAGTTTCGATTCTTATAGTTTGACCATTTTCGAGAGTTTTGTTTCCTTTTCCTTCATACAGTTGCAATTCTTATTTTTCTTAATAGTTTAAATTCTTATAATCCTATTAAATTATTATGTGCAATTCATAGTATGGTACAAGGGCGTAGGAACCGGTGGGGCTGGGGGGGCGCCAGCCCCCCAGTGAAAAATATGGTGGGGCGGAAGTATCATTCCGCCCCCCCGCTCCGCAAGTCAGAAAACCCCTTTTTCATTTCCAAATGAGAAAAAAATCTCATTTGGAGCACCAAATTGCATCTAAGGCCAGGTGAAAATGCAAAATTATTTACAAAATGGAGTGGGTGTTGAAGTGTGCTATATTGCACCAAATTGCATCTGAGGCCACCTGGAAATGCAAAAAAAAATCCAAAAAAGACCCCTCCCCCAGGCCGGCCATCAGTCTTCAGCCCCCCCACTCAAAAGTACTTTCCTACGCCACTGGTATGGTATCCTTTTTGTGTATTTTCATGTATACTATTTGTATTATTCTTATTCCATCTTATCATTGTATTGTCTTAATGCGAGCATTTAATTGCCCATTTTTGGTGCTTAATAAAGTTTATTTGAATTTGAATTTATACAAAACCAGTTTATAGGCATTCACACACCAGTAGAATTACTGTGGTAGGGTGGTACGGACTTCAGTCTGTGACACAAAGGTCAGGGGTTCGATTCCTACCTTCTCCTGATGAGTCCTAACAGGACGAAAACAGTCGTGAAATGGAAGTTTTCTGGTTGTTTTTTTTTTCCCATTAATAGCTCTAGGCTCTGTTTGTTTAGTGTTATCATCGATAAACTTTCAAGTAGATATTTATAATTTGTTGCAAAATGAATATTCAAATGTGATTATTTTCAAGCTATTGAAACTACACCAGCAACAAAATTCTTCTCAGTATTTTCATTGTTAGAATATGACATTGAGACTGAAGTTCTGTCGTAAGTAGTCGTTTACAGGTAGACTTCAGTCTTGAGTTTCAGTCTTGACATGTCATAGTCCAATGAAAAAA
>KN883703.1:39463-59779 GCA_000934455.1 Apostichopus parvimensis
ACAGAACTAGTATTGTTCGATACAGGTGTCAAACGCCTACAGTGAAATTACGACCTCCCTTACCGGTTTCGAACCTCTGGACATACAATCAGCGTCCATGGCCTAGTTGGTTAGGGTGTCCGCGTACAAAGCGGAAGGCCCGGGTTCGAATCCCGGTGGAGGCTGGAAGTTTTTTCACTGTTCTGGATTTTCCTTCTCATTACGTTTTCATTTATATATATATAAATATATGTTTGGTTGGTTGGCATCTATCTTGGCGCAGATTGATGTCTGGTGGGCAGAGCGAAGTATAGATGAGAATTAGATGAGACTAGTGGAACAACTAGTAGTTGCCTAGAAGATATATATGTATCCACTTTAATTCAATTTCAGTAAAGGCAGACTGTAACTTTACAATTAAGGACGTAGACTTGGTCGATATCATAACTGGCAAGCTGCAAGCCCAAGCGGTAAGTAAATCATGTTGCATTTTGTATTAATGGCAAACCTTGTGTATTTATAATAGTTTGTTTGGAAGGAAATTTGTACTTGAAAAGGAAGCATCCAAAAAAATGTTAGTTTTACTGGTACTGGTTTACTGATAACTACCGAGCAGGATGTAAGTGTATCCTGTTAAACTCTTTGTCAGTAGTATAATGTGGTTAGGTCCAATTATAACCAGTTTACCAGCTTATAGGACTATCTGTTATGGTCAGTTTAGGGTGTGAACATGCAATTCTGCATACAGGGAACTATCTTACCCTTGGAGAAACAAGTGTGAGCATCAGACACTCAACATGTATGATGAGCCATGGGTTTGTCAGTCATATGTTATGTAACATGTTCGTGTAGCATATGACACTGCCCTCCACTCAAGTCACCAGCGCAAGCTATGTTTAGGATCACCATATGTCCCGCATAATCGGGATCGTCCCGTTTATCCAACAAATAAATACTGCCTGCAAACTTATTGTTTGGATTATTCTAAAGGTCTTTAATACTCTTTATGATGATGTTCAAACAATGGCTGCTTTTTGTTATACAGAAAATGTACACCTGCAGTATGCACCACTATACGTGATGCGACTATAAGTAATACAGTTTCAGAAAGCATTATGTAATCGCTTTCAACACACGAACGGGATCGATGGTTCATATTAGCCCCACAAGTTATGTAACATGGACTAGTACATAGTTGCAACAAGTACCAACACTAACGTTAACATAGCTATTTTGAGATATAAAGTACTTTAGTAGTGTTTAATGTATAACATCTTTTAGACCATATGGCTATATCCCATTGAAGTTAATATTAAAATTGTGTCCCACTTTTCGACCAAAGAAGTATGTTTCACTGCATTGTTTTGTCATCAATCCAAATGGTGTAGTTTACCTGATAATTAGCTGATAATTAGTTGATAATTAGTTGATAATTAGTTGTTAATTAGTTGATAATTAGTTGATAATTAGTTGATAATTAGTTGATAATGGTAGTTAAAACCCTGCACCATTTTGTAAATGCAAATTTACTTAATAGACAATATCTTGAATCATCATCTCCTTGTAGGAGTGTTGTAGATAAATCAGGAGTTATCATTAGGCCAGATGGGCCCAGAATGCCTGATCTAGGGGCCTCCCACAATAAGAAGGTTAGAAGAATGCTGGGGGGGGGGGCGAGGGAGATGGAAAGTGTGACCTGGTAGATACATTTCATCCAAATTTTTTAATAAACATTTGTTTTTGCCTCATTATTTTACTTTCATAATTACAGGAATGGCAAAGTATACATCAATCACAAGCTATGACTGAGATCATGTTAATACAATCCATTGTTCTTACATTGTCAGCACACACAACAATAGCAAAACACAATGCCTGCTTTGTTTGTGTGAGGGGTGATGAATATTTGACTCAGAGTTTCCTGGTTGTAGGTCTCGGTGCTAAATTTGGTTTAGAAATGTAAGACTTGTTCTTAATATTTAGTTCTCATAAAATTATATTTGTTGTGACATTAGTTTGTGCTACAGTGTACTTTATTTAATCATTGCAGGCTTTTTTCGGAGGAAAGTTGAAAGTCAAAGGCAACATGGGAGTAGCCATGAAGTTACCGCAAATCATACCGAAACATCCCAAAGCAAAGCTTTAGCCGAGGGACGTTTGGGAACTAAAGAAATGGTAGCTGAACAATTCATAATCTTTTGACTTTTCTGGGTTTTTTTCTTTCCCAACAAGCACATGGTGATTAGGCAAACACTTGCACAACTCGACGAATTGGTAGATTCACTAGCACAGTTGGTGTCAGGGAATTTAAGTTTAGAATGTTAATTTTGTGAAGCAGTTTCAAGGATCTGAACTTTAAATCATAAATTGCTAGGATTCCTGTGTACATATACTGCTAGGCCTCTTTGCACTTATATAGCAATTTGCCCATTATTGCATAGCATTTGTGATGTGATACTGGATACATCATTAACTGGATGTCTTGAGTGTAACCTCTTACTGCAAGAGGTAACAGGACAATGGAGGACACATCCACCACTTGAGGAGATGATACAACAGATGACACAAGCTGCTATTTATGAACCATGTTTCAAACTAGGGCGGCCATTAACTTGATATCAATCTGGAGGAAAAATCCACCACTTGAGCTGATGATACAACAAGATGACATAGGCTGCTATTCATGAACCATGTTTCAAACTAGGGTGGCCTATAACATGACATCAAAATGGAGGACACATCCACCACTTGAGCTGATGATACAACAAGATGCCATGGGCTGCTATTCATGAACCATGTTTCAAACTCGGGCGGCCACTGACATGACATCAAAATGGAGGACACATCCACCACTTGAGCTGATGATACAGCAGGATGACTTGGTCTGCTATTCAGGAACCATGTTTCAAAGCTCGTGGTAAACCTTGCACGTTATATGATTTCAATGTACAGTCAATAGGAAGATGGAAAATGTTTACTGCATTTGTTGTTTGCAACTTTTCACAGCACTGATAAAAGCATATATGTGTACAATACACATTACAATAGGGTAGCCAGTGCAACACAAACACACAAGAAGAGTTAATTAAAGTAAAGGCTGTAGGATACTGTAAGTATGGAACATTGATCTTGCAGTTTTGCCCTAAATCATGTTATTAAAATTGCTGGACATACATACTTTTCCAGAATAAGTTTTGCTCTTTGGCCACATGTGGTAATGTTTTTCAAGACACTTTGTGTGTTGATATGTATCCATTTGGTGTCTTCGTCACTGTCACATAAGATACTGGTCATGTTCAAGTTTGTCACATGTGTGATGCCTTGACACTTGCTCTGAAATCTTATGCAAGTTAAAAATGCCATTGGTAGCGAAGATGCCTGTTCCAGAACGGTCTTGGTATTATACTTAATCAGGGTGTGTTAAAGGTCTGCTGTATAGACCCCAACTATAGCACGCTCTCATGGAAAAGTTTCTTGAGATTACGTAATAAACCGGCCTTGGTCTTAAAATGACCTCTTTTTACCAATTAGTCTGCAATGCCTGCTACATACTTTTTCTCGTATGAGGGTCTTTGTGTAAATGCAATATGATTAACTACACTGTAGACATGAACATATTTCCACACAGTGTTAACACAAAGTGCCTAGTGGTGTTAAGAAGCTATGCAGGCTAATTGTATAGCCTGAGGTCGATTAACGACCTTGGCAGGTTGATTACGTAATCATAAAACTTTCTTAGCTATAGCGTGCTATAATTGGAGCCAAATAAAGCAGATCTTTAAAATAGCTAGAACAGCACTATATTGCTGATAACAGTGACAATTCAGAGATGTCAGTTTGAAAAAAAAATTTGTTCTTATCGGTTTCCTAAAAATGACAGAATTGCAAAACAATCACTTTTTAATTTAGTAAAGACAGGCCTGGGTATAAGATAAGTATTAAATTTACTAAACCAATACTCTAACAATGCAAATCATCTTTCCTTTAATTGCTCTCAAGTTTAACATGTTACAAATTATTAATTAGTTTATCAAGTACTTTTCTGGCAATTTTTGGATGTTAAAATTGTTCCCTAGATATTCAGGGATGGCTTTAAAGTAAGACATAAAGAGCTAACAATACGAAAAGGTGCTTGTATCTGGTGAGCCTGCTGGCATTCCAAAGCTTTGAGAATGTCCTGTCAGTAGCAGCTACTGTAGTGTTGATGTTGAATAATAGCTGACAAAATTTCACTTGGTTTAGCATATCCTTCTTCCTTTTTTTTGAGGGGGCTGGAGGGGAAGGGGAGGGAGTTTTAAATGTGTTACCCTTGACTGAAAACAGAACCCTTTTCATTTTGCATTGTGTATTCTTTATGGATTGTATTTATATATTGTATCAATGCAGATCTTTTTTATGCATGATTCATCATGTATGAAACTAGCTGCTAGTTTTCATTTCATTGCGCTGTATTTTCCTTCCAGTGATGGATATGTCACTCATTGCAATCTCTAAGTGTGTCAGTTCAATAGCCCACATATCTAACTGTACCCATATGTACCATATGTACTCGTATGTGCAGTCATCCAAGTAAGTCCAAGAGGAGTGATACTTTGCTTATAAAATATTATATTTTTTTGGTTTTTCTCAGAGGTTGCACAAGAAGGCTGCTCGCTCATCTGCAGTCATTTTTGGTATATTTGCAAACAGTTTGTCTAAGTTTCTACACAAAGACAAGTTTTACTTTTTGGTTTTGGAGCTGGTTGGGGCTTGTTGTCTATAATCTAAGTTTTGTTCTTTCCTGATAAATTGTTTCTACTCTTTTTGTCACATATAATAGTACTTTACCTTGTTTTTCTCACATCGTTTAATTTCTTCTGTAGCAGTTATCATGTAGGCTGTAATTTTGATAAAACTCTGTGATGGATATATGTGCTATTTTCATAAAGGTGCTTGAATTATTATCTCTAAATTTTGAATAAACTAGTAAGCAATGAACAAATGGAATGTTTTCCACATTAACATTCAGTCTTTCTTTCAGTTTTTGTTGTTTGTGTGTAGCATTAAGCAGTTTTAGTGCTGCTGTTGCCATGTGAACAGTTCTAGTGCATAAACACAGCATCTTCTTGGGTGATGTTACTGGCAAGCCCTTGTATGAATGTATATTAAGGAGATGATTAATATGCTTGGTGATGCATTTTTGGTAAGGGCACATGTCAAATGGCCTTGTCTGTGTAATTCCACCAGAAACGAGTTTTTTCTCTCAAATAAAAATCCAGGCCAAGAGAACTGGAGTTGCAACTACAGGTCTTATTATCTATCAGTGAGAAATCGTTGAATGTGAAAGACAGGCCCAGATCGGGGTTATATAGCTTGAGTATAAATGAGCTTAAACCATCACAGATTATGTAACAAGCAAGGAAGGCCAAACAGGTAACAATAATAAATCATTCAGTGCCTTCCTACAAAATTCAGGGATAGTTCCATGGACACTGGTAATGATTCAGGGACTGTATATGAACTCCCAGATTGCCTCCAGAAACAGAGGATTGTCTTGACAACTTTGATAATGTTATGATTGAAGACATGAGTTCAACCCAACCCCAGTGTACAACAATCCATTTTGTATGCCTGAAAAATATTGTAAAAGCAAACATTTTCTCTGGTATTTCAGGATTTAGAAGAAAGCGCTAGTAATAATACTGTAAGTTTCCCAATCTTTAGAGATGATTTTACTACATTGACCAGCGTATGCACACTCAACTCTGACAGATGGGGGGAGGGGGTAAGGGGGATACTATAAAGAATCCATATTCACAGGACAGATGACCAGCTTCTGAACCTCAGTTACATATTGACTCAACAAACCAGTCATCATATAGACCATGTTTCTTGTCACTATGGCTTGTCCTATTACCCCCACCCCCTCACCCCCTCACCCCCTCCCTTAACCAATATATGATATAACATTGTAGGAAGGGCAAATATATAAGGCAATGCTAGCTGAGAAGGAAAAAGACTTGATGTATGCTTTCACAAAGTTTTACCTTAATGTTACAGACACTATGTATACTAAAGGAAAGTGGACCCTATTTCAATATCTCTGAGTAATGGCAAAGCTTTGTTGCAAAATGGCATGTCAGAAGATACAGATAAAATTCACATGAAGAAATTTGTGTTGGGGACCCTCCTATGTAAGGGCCCAAATACTGTTTTATTCATAGCCACTGGTAGCAATATTAATGGGGAAAATGTGATTCCAATGGTAATCAATTTGAAGATACAAACTAGAGAAATTCAGACATCAGACACATTTTTTTCCCCTCTTGTTATATTTATGCTTACAGCAGTAAGTATTATCATGGTGAAAATTAAATCTGTAAAATACATTATTTTACCTCATTTCGAGACACATTAATAAAAACATAAAATGCAATGAAATCAGATACTTTCTGGCGAGGTTGATACCTGCTACCTTTCGTTAATTTCCCAAACTAAGATATTCAGTTAAGTCACAAATCACCAAGTCCACTAACAAACACCTGTAATAATATTCATATACACAAGCATATTTTCTGTTCCAAATTCCCCCTCCCCCGCCTCTGTTCCCCACTCCATCAATGGGTACTACTGATACTCATAACAGACTTTGTAAGTGTGGGTAATACCCATTTTAGCAATCTATACTTAAAACCATGATGGTTTATTCTCTGTATAATTCATCACAGTCTACAATGCAAAGTTCACTCACCAGTTCTTGTTATCAAATCCATCGGCACAAATATGTTTCCAGTTAATTGTTAATCTTCCAAGTCAACCTCTTTCCTCTTCCACCTCCTTCCCCCCCCCCCCTCACTCCACACCACCCATCGATACAGTACTAATGTCACTCGTAAAACACTAAACTGATAGTAAAGAAAGCATTTTCTTCACCATCCGTGGACAGCTTAGTGAACCTATGATTGAGATGTTTGGTGAAGGATAGGGTATCCGTATCTTTGTAGACTAATGCCAAGGTGTTGTTTTGAGGTTCCACACTCAAAAGCTGTGAAGAATTGAGAAAACAAAATACAACCTCACTACAAATGTACACTGAAATCCAACCAAAAGTAGGGAAGGGGGGGGGGGGAGTAAAATAAATTTCAAATATGCTTACTTGTATAGTAAATAATTTTGAAAGTTTCATTTCAGCTAATTCCAAAACAATTTTCCCCGAAGCTCTAGCACTCTTAATTAATCCCAGATGTAGATCAAACTTAAGTTAGACAGTATTAGCAGCGACAGATCCGGGATTTCTCTGAAGACAAATACCAGACGATATCGAAGTTCCCAAAATAGTGGTCATTAAACCTAACAATGGTAAAAGGTAAGGAACGCCCATGCATGATGCGAGCGAAATACCGCGTTTTGAGTAAAAACTTTGCTTGCAACTATTTAGATACAAAAATCAGGAGAGGGGGCCCAGACCCATCCCTCCATAGGGCCCCTGTCTCTGAATAGCTAGCCTGGTCAGATGTGATGATGGTTTACATTTTGAGTGTACATGATCACTTTTTGTTCTTTTCACAATATTTTGGGGCGGTACAGATGGGCTTTACGGAAACCACCCATTGGGACAATTTTTTCTATACTGTAGTGTCATGTCCCGCTTCAGAGCACTCGTATTGTCAGTACGAGCAGTATGAATATCATGTTTCTATCAGATCAAGGTTAGGAACTGTTTGTACTGACTATACCAGTGCTTTGAGAGCATGATATTGTAGTACAGTTTAGAGAGGTATTAGCATTAGGAAATTGTCCCAATTGGCTGACGGAAACACAACAAAGCATGAATATTCATACCTCTTCATCTTCCCCTTTAGCGATGTATGAGGTAAATCCTCCACACTCGCTGTTCCATTCTGAAAATAAAATCATATCCGTAAGAAATGTTACAATGACATCTTTGGGGAGACATAAAATGTACAAGGCACCCCTCTGATGGATTTTATCTCATTAATTTACAATTGCACATTAATATAGGTTAAAAGCAAAAGGAGGAAAAAAATTAATTGAAATACTTGATAGTCACCTGATCTATATATTGATGTTGATCAATCTTTTTGACATTAGGGGCTACTATCTACACTTTTAAAGGGAGGTATGAAAGACTGAGGGTATTTTTTTTTATTGGTGCTAGGTTTTAAGAGATGATGGTCAATGCACAAGCCAGTGTTACCTCTTTCAGAAACGAGTACTTTGTTCAGTAAAAATTACAATTTTTATCAGAAAGATGGTTTGAACATGACTTACAAACTGCAGATATTAAGTAATCTGCACTCTACCTTTTAAGTA
Organism: Apostichopus parvimensis; assembly: GCA_000934455.1. NCBI lineage: Eukaryota > Metazoa > Echinodermata > Holothuroidea > Aspidochirotida > Stichopodidae > Apostichopus > Apostichopus parvimensis. The sequence goes on from KN883703.1 coordinate 47,756, forward strand.
AGTGCATGCATGTCATATCATCGTTTGTAACGTTGTAAACAATCACAACTTGTTTACTTGTTTCCATGCTCAAAAAGTCAAATAGGTAAAATTTCAATTTATTTTAGACTTTTAACTCATTCTGGGATAGTTCTGAGGACACTCATAAGGATTCAGGGACAGGTATTTGAAATTGGTAGAACAATGCCAGGAACATTTTTAACACAAGGCTCTCTTTGAAATCGGAGAGATCTAAGCGACTTATTCTACGATAAAATTATTCTGTATAAATGGGGCAGTTATTACAAATCAATCCTAACATTGACCTACGCAGCACCGGAAAAGATTGAAAACTAAAGAAAATGCTACAAAAGTGTCTGTAGAAATGGACGAGAAGCCTGACACTTACCTCCACATCCCAGGAAGAGATTGCAATCAAGTGAAAATTCGGACTCAACTGTGTCCGTGTCATGGATTAGGGTGTAACTGCCGTGACTCCACCTCCTCACCTCCACACGGCACCTTGGATTACCCCCCTCGGGTTTGCTGCCTGTCGAGAGAAGTGATAGCATCAGATGAAATCTATTCAAACAGTATAACAAAGTTCCCTACAGTGGACAATTTTTTGACCTGCAAATTAACCAACTTAATCAACTCCTATGAATGGCTGTTACTTGAGTCATTGTTCAAAATATAAGGCATGTTCCTATCTTACCACCGTAAAAATGTTAATAGACATATTTATTACATCACAATGTAAATTGTGTAGCAACATTATTCTGCCCCAGAGGAGGAATGTGGAGATGTGGATGGGTTCTTATTAACCAATTGGAAAGACTAAAACATTGAATCTGTTTATAAAGCACAATGTAGGGTAGTCTGAACATAATTTCCTTGAACCAGAAAGGAAGTGGCTTCTGTCATGCCAGAGAAAGGAATGGTACATAAAAGAATAAAACTCAATGAGTTCATACTTATGTAATTAAATTATATTATTCATACACAAATGAAAACTAACACAGTCATATAATGGTACATATATACAGACCTGTGTCATTGAAGTTGTATATGAGCTGCCTTTACCATTGCAAAAGAGTTCTTCTCATATTTACCATTCTGATCTAGTCTAGCTTCCTCTGTGTCTTCTTCGTCTGAGCTACTGTCCTCTACATCCTCATGAAGCTTTAATCCAGTCAGTCGTGACAAGAGAAGAAACATTAGTTCTGACTGCACGACATCCAAACACTCCTTTAAGATCAATGGGTAACTTTCTGTTCTTGCAACTTCATAAGATCTGACAAATTGAAAAGGTAAAGGAAAGTGAAAGGCATTGCTATATATCTTTTGCACTGTAACAGTTTCTTTTCATGCTGTTCTAACATTCTTCAATCATTTCACTAAACTAACTTTCATCTCTACTGCTAATACTTTTTTACGATACTAAAATGAGAAATAGTTTTCAGAGATAGTTCTGAATGATTTTGGTGCTAAATTATATTTACTGTCTGTCTAAGAATGAATAATAGGATAGAGTAAATAAAAAATAATTGTAAATCTAATGGATAATAATACATGAAGCACAGTAATATAATTTTCCATCTCAGGTTCATTTTTATAAGAGCCCTTAATCTAGACTTTAACTTTTGTACAACTCTATTTTATGTGCTTATCCTTTGTTTTGTTTTTTATAGGTTTTAGTCTTTTTTATAGTCTTCTCGTGTTTTTAGATTTTTTGTGTTCGTATTTTACATACTGTCTAATTTTCGTTTATGTGTTTTCTAGACATTTTATTGCTATCATTTCTCTGTCTTTTTATTTTTTTTATTTGTTTTAGGTTTTGTAAAGCGCCTAGAGGCCTTTTGGTATTTGGCGCTATATTAAGAACTTATTTATTATTATTATTATTATCATCTTATTTTATGTGTCAGCATTCTGGGCCCCTTACCTTCTATCTGGAGGTCCTCTTCCGGTCCATCTAACATCTGGACTTCGTAGAGCTTTGGCAAGGTCCTCTGATACATCCTCCTGAGGAGTGGAAAGGAAATGAACCAGTTTGAAATATCAAAATGATGAAAATTACACAGTTAAAGAAATAACAGTTATGTGTTCTTGCATGCAATTAAAGAATATTATAAACAGACTACTTGTAAGTGAACTGCTAATCGGTGATGGAATAGCTATTAGGCTGATAAAAATGTTGCGCCAACAGCACACAGCCAGACTGAACGCGACCCAACTCATCTTGACTGCTACGACCTGGGTTTTGATAGTCTTATAGACCCCCTTTCACATTAACAACCGATGAGAACACACCAAATGACTGTTTTCTGTGAACAGAATGAACAGTGCTGGTTTACATCATGATTTCACTGTGTTTTGGTTCACCTGTTGAAAAGGCCAAAGTTTTTGCAAAAAAGTACCTTGTAAATGATTGCATGATTATTACCTACAGAACAGTACAATAAAAATATATTCTTTAGACTGTCAAGATAGAATGTTTCATGGGGCTTTAATCCAAACTTCTGAATCATCATATAAACGAAAATTCTTCTTCCTATAAAAGCAAAACAGAGTTAAGAAACTCAAGTATCATAGAAACATACTCTGCCAGGTGACCAATTTACTCACGTTAAAAAATGTCGGCAGCTGGATTTGAGATTCTTCATTAAATGTGCTTGAAATCTGTGAATGGCTGTCGGGATCAATGTAACAAGGGTTCATCCATTTTACAAACAAACCTTCCTGAAAAATGAATCGAGCAAGAAAAACAATGTCAATTGCAGAGGTATCCACAAGAATCATGAGCCTAAGAGCAGTAGAGTGAGATGAGTGGACGGAAGGAGTAGTGTGCTTCCAATACGACAAGAGAGAAACACTGAGAATACACATAAACATACATAAGACATCAAAACAGACAGATGACGGACAACACGCTAATTATTCATTTAATGAGCAGTCCCATGAGCATTAATGAGACTCACATTGTTTCATGATTCTCTGAGAATTGGTCAAAAAGAGACAGAAAGTATGTTTCTAGACGCTTGGATACTAAAACTAAGGAGTGTTATCTCAGTGGTTAACGCCGGTGCCTTTCAATCATAAGGTCTCCGGTTCGAGTCCCTCCAAGATTAATGTATGTCGTCCAGTTACTGAGTTGTTGACAATTCATAATCATGGACGTTAAATATGAATCTAAGAGACTGACTTCGGTCAGCTTGCGGCTTTGATAAGCCAATGATGGCTTCTTTGCGAGTTCCTGCTTGCAGGAGGATCTAAAATACATACAAACATACACGCATACATACATACACGCACACATACACACATACATACAAAACTACTAACTTGTAACTGCAAGTGTCCACTCAGAGTACCAGCAGGTTCTATGTAAGTTTCTGGCCTGGGGACACTGGATCCATGAAACCATCCACTGACCGAAAGACGAAGTTTGTCTTGATTCAGTATTTCTGATACCTGCACAGAATGATTAAAAAAGACAAAAAGTTGTTAATCAGATATATACATTGGATTAATGATTAGTCAATGATGATTTACAGGATTATGAGTCTCAGCAGGAATGTCTTCCAATCGTTGTTAAGAAAGTAGAGGATATACATTGGGGCACCCCAGCCAACCCCCAAAATCACCAGAGGGTGCCGTCATGGCTGTCCTATCTAGATCTGCGAAACTTGATGAGCTGCTGTCCATGGCTGCAGATCATAACGGTACCATGAGTCGATCACTATTAAATTTCATTCGTACGTATTGGAGAATAGATCTTTGAAACATTTTCAAAGTTTCAAGTTAGCTAAATGTTTCAAGCTCCATACGGTTTCGTTCGGTAAATCTGCAGAAGCCTAACCAATCACACAGCGCATCGGTATGTAAGTGCATCAGGCATCTTTGCACAGAAGGGCCGATATGAGGGCACCCTCTTTTGAAACGCTGGAGGACCCCATTGAAAAGTACCTATGAGCTATATTGTCACCTGATGAAAAGACTTTGGTGTGACCTCAAAGAAGACAAACGTATTCCACTTTGGCAATAACGATTTGGAAACCCTCGTTGGTCGATAATGTTCTGGAAGGAAGAAAAAAAGAAAAGTAAATACGATAAGCTACTAATCAACATGCTCACCCATGAGGGCAGTGACCCAAGTGGGTTTCTGTGACAAGCTCTAATACAGGGCTTCTTCCTTGCAATTCTGTAGACTTGTTCAGACGGCAACATAATCTGACACACTGATCTGGTAATTGAATGGTTCTCTCTTCTTTCAACTGATTTGAATGCACATACTTCAAAATGAGGAAAAGTTTTCCCGGAATCACATACTTCTTACTTCCTACAAGTAACAAACTACAAAAGTGGTGCATTTCTAACTTTCAAACGTAGATATTAGACTGAATCTATTGAAATGATACTAGCTAGCAGAAAGACAAAAAAGTTACAATCAATCCTGGAACTTTAAACATTTATTGATACAGAAGCTAGCTACAGTATATATACATTCATAACACTGAAAGGGAGAAATGTCAACTAGTCTGCCATTAACACTTTAGAAAAGGTTCACAGTCAGTCAGTCATTTGTTAATTAAATTTGTTATCATTTTTACCATTGAATTGTCTTAGATCATGACTAAATGTTAAATTGACAACAGGGAGTTTTCTTATATATATCTATAGTCTTTCTATTACAGCTGCTTTCAGAATCCCTATGACACTGTTAAGATATTTTCTATCTATTTTATGTTTTCAACAATATTTATGTAGTCTTATGGAACAGGGATCTAATGAAAGAGAGGTCTAAGGTGGTAGACCAGTGCTGCCCTGGTTTAATATGACATGAATAAACTCAAGGTTTATATCTACATATATTGATACCAGACAATCACGGCAAAAAAGAAAAAAAGAACTAACCATCTGTTTTAAACAGATCCAGGAGACCACCATCCTCTCTGGTCCACGGAGGAACTAAGTAGAGAATGAACGCTACCCTTCGTCCTTCCAGCTCATCATCATGACAAAGTAAAATGTCTGAATTAAGAATTATAAATGGGGAACAAAAGCACAACATACAAATGAAACTTGAGGAAACTGGTCTAAACTACTTAAAATTATCTCCTCATCAAAACAATTATTTGCTAGCCTTATTGGGTTCAAAGCACTAAAAGTAGCAATCAAAACTCAAGGAACAAGAGGTTGGTAGGTATCTTTAACCCAATGTTTTTGAGTACAAAAATAATCTTTAGCCTGTTTCATGTTTTGTAGGCTGCCAAATTATGAATTCATTTTCCAATTCATATTAAAGAAATGATAAAAAAATTATTTTTAAAATATAATAAATTAAAAAACATGATAACACAACATAGAGTAAGTTCTTAATTACCTGTGTAATTGTACTTTGAGCATGTCATATCAACAGTATCATTGAATTCAATGCCTGTAACATCCCTCAGCCAGCCACGGAAATCTTCGTAGAGAAATTTCCTGTACCAAGAAAGATATTTTAAAGCAGTTGATTAGAAATTACATACACTGGGACTGAACTTAAGGATGTCCAACCAATGTCCACACAAACTTTCAAATGTATGCAATCCCATACAAAGACTAGTGGCACACAACTGATATGTTTATTGTAAAGAGAACGTAAATGTGTGTCATAAAAAACTGCAATAGGTACTGTAAACAGGGCTCAATATAACTGGTAGAATTCATTAGCTCAAAGACTAGACATGAAATAGGGATTGGCCTAACAAATAAAATAAACTTTATTAAATACAAATAAATTCCTCCAATGTTCCCTGTGTCCTCTCTTGAGTAATTCACTTTTTCTTTTTAAGATTTGAAATCAAGTCTCAGATTTTACACAGAAAACAATACAGAGCAAGTTAAAATAAAACCACATTGGTTCATTGGTTGACAGCTTGTTCCATTACTAAACTCTTAACATACAATTTTAAATTTTTATTTTGAAAAAGACATTTCACCATGGATGTATGCCATGATTTCACAGATACAAAATTAGGACACCAGCAACTGAAATCACTGTTTAAATGATACTTTCAAACATCAATGATCATCTTGTCAAATATATTAATTCTTTAACAAACTTTATGTAATAATTTCAATAAATATATATTTGCAGTTGTTGGTGTAGTAAATACATGATGTAACAGATTATTGTGCAAAACACTTGACACAAATGAAGGGTACATACACTACTGTACAATATTTCATATCTTGACGACGGAAGAAGCTTTGAAGCTGGGAGTTAAGTCAATGTGCTGCACTTCATTTATACTTCTGTGTTACATATATTGTAAATCCTATCCCTTTTAAAATCACTTTTAAAGTTACAGTTCTTACCTTAATCCACTGATATGAGGGCTAGATGTGTTTTGCAAAGCACCAGACTGGAAGGGAAAAATTGTTAAAACATTTTTAATAAAACTGGTTAGGGTAACTTTCCACATTATAAACACGTACTCCCTCAAATTTCAAGACATAAGGGGTGATCAATACAGAAGTTGTTAGAACACATTTCACTAACTTTAGTCACTAGCTTCCCCCCCCCTCCCTACAACCCCCTTGTATCCTTCCCCTACCTCTGCTTGAAATTCCATTTATATGAAAGATTGGATACTTTTGCTGTCATTTGTTAATGATCCTATACAGCTACAAGACAGGTAAACGTTTTAGGTGGTGAAAGGCTATCTTGGGGGACCATGGGGCGGAGGCTCCTCAGATTCTTCTTTGGAAAACTGTCAAGTCTTACAACTCCATTCCTTATGAAAACAAGCCTGCAAGCTGCCTCACCTGTTGGAACTTATAGAGATCATTTGATTTTTCATGGAAATCTAATGCTAGAAGTTCTTCTTTCAGTCCCTCCAAGAATCTTTCATCTTGAATAAAATTTGGCAGAACACAGCAAGTAAAAGGATCTGTGTGAACAGCTGCTGCATCTAAGTACAAAGTGAGAAACGCTTAATCCTATGATTGTTTGAAAATCAGGAACTTCCAATGAGCACATCCATCCCAACTTGCTACAGAAATAAAAAATCTCCTTTTATCAACATTCAGTTTGCTGGCAATGGAACAAATTGCGATACAAGTGTACAACTATATGACACATTTTGTACAAAGAAACCAATATAGCATTTTATGAGAGAACAAACTTCAGAGCCTTCAAAACTGCTACACAAAATATGAGCACTACATTATTCCCTGGTACTATTGCATCTGGAGTAGAACAGCTAAGGCCTATACAAAATGTATGGAAACTCTGACTATTCCAGAGTGTGTTTATTGAAGTGTGAACCAAATGCATACAGGACACCAACACTAATCCCAGAGCATGATGATGTAGCGGTGTGGATGTGAGTCCTTATTAAACACTAAGATAAGTATGATTACTCTAAAATCTTTGGTATTCTTAGATATATGATGAACTAGATCAAATTTATATTTTTGTATGACACATGGTCACAGGCATTTTTATCCTTGATGCTGCCTAAGTTGTAAACTAGTAGTAGTATCACCCATACTGAACTTATGTGATACCTTAACAATAGGCCACTGAGTTGCCTATTTAGGCCTTATCAGTTTCTATTCATGTATGCCATGGGGCCCATACCATACTGCCTGGTAGTAGTACACTTAGCTATAACTAGAATTTAGAAATGAACCATTAAGCCAGTGTACCACTTTCAGTTTTACTGTAGTTTTAGGACACCAAAGGCAATCTTATGGTATCCTGCAGGCGAAATTTTTTTTCCCAGCGCGGTAAAGACCAAGATTAGCATACCTCGCTCCCATTGGCTGGGGTCCTTGTACATAAGCTTCATTACAATATCAACTAGCAGCTGCTGCACCGAATCGCTCATCACATACCACATTTCACAAGGCCACTTTGCCTACTGTAGTACACTCAAAAAAGAAAACAGTCTAGCAGCAGAATGTACAATGGTACGCGTTTGAGTAGAGTTAATTTATTTGTCAGTGTGTTTATGCCACGGGTGTAGAGGGTCTGTGGTTATGTATCGCAAAACTCTGTTGCTGTAAATTTAAAGAAGTTAAATCAAACCGAAACAGTTTGAAGATGATACCAAAATCACCATATAATATAAACGTAAGACAAGTTCTGTGTTCAACAACTATAATCCCCAGTGGCAGTGGTACTACATGCTACTGTACATGCATGACTAAATACTAGGCATATATCTTTCGTAAGATTATCTGAAAACCGTCCCAAAGGGTCATAATAAACCGTTTCAAAGGGTCATAATTTTGACAATCAAATCAATGTCTATGATCAAAATTGAGAGTCTATCAGTATAAAGTTTAAAAGCATCTCAAGTAAATAGTCAACCAGAAACGATCAAGCTGTCCAATGTTTTTAAGCAGTTTTGAAGCAAGCAAACGCCTGGTATGTACTTATCTGCGTACATTGCCATCACAGTACTCTGTACAGCAAGTTCCACCATCACTTCGAAGCTTCACCCTTGTCAAAACTAACTTATTCGATTTATTGGCTTTCCAGTTTTGGATCATCAACCTAAGTAATCCTTACCTTCAAAGAAGGACAGTCATCTACAATGAGACTTGTACACTCACAGTCCATGGTCGCAGTATTGTTTTACGAACTTATGGATGTAAATGTATACAAACAAATCCGCGCAAAAGCAAAGAAAAAACATTTTAACACATTTTTTAACAAAGTTGTCTCAAGACAGTCGCCAGTTCATACAGTACGTATATGCGAATCACGATCCACTGCGTGCACGTGTATGTTCATGTACATACATACACGCATAGCGTAAGCAAGAACTTCCCAATTCAGCATCAAAAGTGCAAGACCCAGCCAATGAGAAGCGAGGTATGCAAATGATGGCCTTTACAGCGCTGGGAAAAAAAATCTCGCATCCTGCAGACCTACTGTAGGCTACACTCCATCCAAACACTTGATGTTATGGACAACTCCTGATTTCAGGATACATAATTGAAAGGTGTATTCCTACCTATGTTTTCGGATTCGGTGTGAATGTTTGCTTCAGCAACTGGCTTACCACTGTCATTACTAGTACTGTCGGTGACAAGGCCATAACATTTCTTGTTGATCAAAGCGTCGCGTAACTGGTCCTTAATGGTCATTCCATAATGACTATTCAATTCCAGCGACATACTTGATAGCTTTTTGCCATTTGCTGACTTCGATTTCTTTTTCTTAGGATTTTCATCTACCTGTGAAGGGCTATCATAATTCTCTCGTTTTGACGACATCTTGATCTCCGTCTTCTGATATGCTCAACAGGAACGACAAGTAAAATTGTTTTTCACAGATGTCTGGTCTATCGAAAGCTCACATGTTCCAATAGTCATCGTTGACAACGTAGCTGCTTACATGTGCAACTATTTTTCAGTTCTCGGTAATTTCTCTTGGAGATGCTTGGCAATCATGGGAAGCGTAACCTTAGGGATGGGGGAATGGGACTTGGGTGAGGGAGGAAAAGGTTTGTGCCCCAAATATTTTTCTTGTCTTCTCCACCTTCCTCCTATCTCTCCTCTCCCTCCCCAAAATGTCAGATTTTTTTTTGTTTTTTATCCGATCTGCCAGTTCCCATTTGGATTGTTACATTTATTAATTAGGGGCCTTATACAGCAAAAAAGTTGTTTGTCGCTCTTAAATTATTTTGAGAACGACACTTTAAGTTGCTTACTTATTTTAATTAACCTAAATCAATTTTAATAAGCGAGTTTTACACGATCAAAGTTGTTAGGTGTTTTGCCAAAGAACACGTTCTTTATGTGAAATATCCCTAATAGGTAAATAGAATGATCCAATCGGGTAAATAGGAGATTTTATCTGTGTTCTTTTTAGAAGTTGGCTGCCCCCCCCCCCCCTCGTGGAAGAGGGGCCGAGCTATGCAGTTCGAATTTTCGAACTCTCATAACGAAAAGGAATTTGCGTCATGTAGAAAACTTCAATCGCAGAGTAGGACGTATATATGCAATCCCTCAACAAAATTTTATGTAATTTCGGTTATGTGGAAGCTTTGCTCGAGAACCGAATGCTGCACTTGGGCCCACTATGTGCTCACAAAACTGCAATGAAGATCAATTACGCATTCTTAACGAGGCTGATCGCTACTGCAGCCTTGAAACAGGACTGGTATGGTAGGACATTTGGTTTCCTTGTAAAAAAATTCAGTTCGCTTGTCCGTAGCCAAGAAATTTTAGTTTGAGAGGCACCGACAATTCCTCTCTTGAAAGTACTGTAGAGAAGGGTTTTTTTTCTCCCGCATAAAATAGAAAGAATTTTTGTCCATAGTAGTGGCATACAATATTTCCTGTGATGACAAATTCGCAAAGTTCGATTTAACGCACCTTGGTTCAAGATTGGTCCGGGTAATTCAGATGCTGAGGTACACTCACTAGCGGTCCCGGACCGGTGGGTGCGACAATTATAAGCCTGCCTCGTTATCCTCTAAATACTCGTCGTAAAGACAAAGCTTGATATGGGTGGTTTATTCACAATCATCACATGGTGATTACTTGCTTTAGCAAATACTTGTATGAAAATACCCTCGACAGTATGGCGCGAGAAAGCGGAATATATTTCGTACAACAATATACCTCTGGAAATTTCCTTCGCTGTTTTAGGCCAATGGAAAGCCAATACACGGCTATGGCTGAAAGATACTTTCGCGTTCCATGCGTATCAACTGTTACCGAAAACCATTACCGAACGTCATGCGAAAAATTATAGCGCTAAGTTTGAATGGAAAATATAGTTAGCACTCAGTCTTGGATCTAGTTGGTAAAATCATGTTCGTAAGTATCAAATTAGTATTCAAAATACGCAGGTAGGATGGAGACAAATTATCTATAAACGGTGTGTATTATGGACAAAGCTTGACCTCGTATGCTTTCGAAGTAACGTTAGGATTTTACTGAGAGCTAGCCTAAGCCTAGATTGCAAACGTGCTCCCAACATTTAGTCTAGCCTACCACACTGGTTTAACTTGACTAAGTGCCAGCTAGGCAAGAATTTTTTCCAACATCAAGGAAATCTACGTTAAATATTAGTGTCAGTTTGGCTAGGTTAAAATTCTATTATAGACAAGTGGAGTCAATCTCATGCGCAATGGGCCTCATTTTGTTTCGCTTGAAAATGAATATGAGACTACAAATTCACATAATGTCATCATAAGAGTTCCTGCTTGCAGAGGATCTTAAATACATACATACGTAGGCCACATCCTTTTGGAAGTTCTGCCTTGAGGGGTAGTTGGGCATGGCACATAGGAATCGGAAGCTTCAACTGCTTTTAGAAATCCCGCTGGCATCAATTCCTGTCTTGAAACCAATCAGTGTCTTTGCTATCACTACTGCTGGTTATCTATTCCATAATGTCCTGCTGAAGAAAGATTACTTTCAGACTTCTAAGTGTGCTTGCGCTGATCTAATTTTCAGCTTGTGTCCTCTGGTGCTTTTCTGGTCAAAAATATCTGAAGTACTTTTTTGGGTCTATTAATGTTTCCATGCATGATATTACTAACAGTGTTTAGATTCTGCCTCATGGCATTGTTCCATTATTGTCAAATGTAAGACAAATCATGTTGCATTATCCTTGTCCATTCTAAATCTAATTCTGTGTACCACTTTAGCTTCATCTGCAAATTTGCTAACATATGATGCAATCTCATCTTTCAAGTCATTCATAAAGATAATAAAGCAGATTGGGCCCAGTACTGACTCTTGTAGTTGTATGAGATGTGTGAATGATGATACTCTCACAACACCTGCAAACTTCAGCAAGCATTTCACAGATTTTCCCTGTTCTTGGCATCTTATTGTTAGTCTTTTTCAACACTTCCATGCTGTTTGATGATTAGTTGGACTTATTTTACGGATATTGACTAAGCCTAACACACAGTAGCCTAGGCCTAGTTGGAAAGTAGTGTTTGCATGGGGTATCCGGGTACCCACTCGACGTGATACTACCCGGTTCCTAATTTATGACCCGAATCCTACCCAAAGTGTTAA
>KN883703.1:60421-87132 GCA_000934455.1 Apostichopus parvimensis
TTGAATGGAAAATATAGTTAGCACTCAGTCTTGGATCTAGTTGGTAAAATCATGTTCGTAAGTATCAAATTAGTATTCAAAATACGCAGGTAGGATGGAGACAAATTATCTATAAACGGTGTGTATTATGGACAAAGCTTGACCTCGTATGCTTTCGAAGTAACGTTAGGATTTTACTGAGAGCTAGCCTAAGCCTAGATTGCAAACGTGCTCCCAACATTTAGTCTAGCCTACCACACTGGTTTAACTTGACTAAGTGCCAGCTAGGCAAGAATTTTTTCCAACATCAAGGAAATCTACGTTAAATATTAGTGTCAGTTTGGCTAGGTTAAAATTCTATTATAGACAAGTGGAGTCAATCTCATGCGCAATGGGCCTCATTTTGTTTCGCTTGAAAATGAATATGAGACTACAAATTCACATAATGTCATCATAAGAGTTCCTGCTTGCAGAGGATCTTAAATACATACATACGTAGGCCACATCCTTTTGGAAGTTCTGCCTTGAGGGGTAGTTGGGCATGGCACATAGGAATCGGAAGCTTCAACTGCTTTTAGAAATCCCGCTGGCATCAATTCCTGTCTTGAAACCAATCAGTGTCTTTGCTATCACTACTGCTGGTTATCTATTCCATAATGTCCTGCTGAAGAAAGATTACTTTCAGACTTCTAAGTGTGCTTGCGCTGATCTAATTTTCAGCTTGTGTCCTCTGGTGCTTTTCTGGTCAAAAATATCTGAAGTACTTTTTTGGGTCTATTAATGTTTCCATGCATGATATTACTAACAGTGTTTAGATTCTGCCTCATGGCATTGTTCCATTATTGTCAAATGTAAGACAAATCATGTTGCATTATCCTTGTCCATTCTAAATCTAATTCTGTGTACCACTTTAGCTTCATCTGCAAATTTGCTAACATATGATGCAATCTCATCTTTCAAGTCATTCATAAAGATAATAAAGCAGATTGGGCCCAGTACTGACTCTTGTAGTTGTATGAGATGTGTGAATGATGATGCTCTCACAACACCTGCAAACTTCAGCAAGCATTTCACAGATTTTCCCTGTTCTTGGCATCTTATTGTTAGTCTTTTTCAACACTTCCATGCTGTTTGATGATTAGTTGGACTTATTTTACGGATATTGACTAAGCCTAACACACAGTAGCCTAGGCCTAGTTGGAAAGTAGTGTTTGCATGGGGTATCCGGGTACCCACTCGACGTGATACTACCCGGTTCCTAATTTATGACCCGAATCCTACCCAAAGTGTTAATTTTTTATTTTTTGGAAAACCAATGATTAGGCAAGATTTCCCATTGACTTAGTGTGGTGTTAGGCTACCATGTGGTCGAAGATAACAGCAATAATCAAAGTATTCCATGGATATCTTATAACGGCGTCACAATTTCAGCGAAAAAACAGATGGTTAGGCTAGATTTCCCCATTGACTTAGTGTGGTGTTAGGCTACCATGTGGAAGAAATTGAAAGAATTCTCACAATTATTATGATTTCATTCGATTATTTCATAAAAGAGAAGACTACAGAAATCACAAGTTATTTTATCTTGGTCTGAGACCATATGAGGGTCCCAAATCTGAGCTGCATATTCAAGGGTAGAGCGAGACATAGACATAGGCCAATTCACGTAATTCTGGTGGGCAAGAGTGCAAATCCTATTCAGGAAGCCAAGGGTTCTGCTGCTCCTAGAGCATATCTTATCAATATGTGTAGAGAAAGATTAATTGTCACTAAACACTAAACAGGATACCAAGATACCGTTGCGCAGTGACGCACTTGAATATTTGATTGTATATGGAGTAAAAATACACAGATTTTGCCCCGCTACGCTTTATAGACATCATGAAGCATTTAGAGGGATTGAATTTCATGTCGTGGCGTCAGCTGCCACCGAGGCAGCCGCCTCCAAAAAAACCCTCTGTGGTAGGGAAGTCCTGACAACTGCCTGGCAACTAATTGTAGACCCTTGATGTCTGGGTGGTTGAGGGTTCCCTCGTCTTTGGGACAGCAGATGGGGTGTCCATTAAGAGTTGTAAGATTTCCCCGAACCATGGTCTGTGGGTCCAGAATGGGGCTCTCAGTATGACTCTCCCCCTGGAGTGTCGGATCTTTCTCAGCACCTGGCCGATCATGCAGAGCGGCGGAAAAGCATAGGCTTCAAGGCGATCCCATGGGCATGACATGGTGTCAAAGTGGTGCACCCTGGGGTGGAACCGCCTGGAGCAGAAGATCTGAAGTTTGGCGTTCTCCGCCGTCGCAAACAGGTCCACCATCGGCCTGCTGAGAACTTTGAAGATCCTGTTGCATGTCTCTTAGGATAGTGCCCACGCGTTGGGGTCCATCTGTTTGGCCATCACATTCAGTTTGCCGGCAATATGGGATACTCGTAGCGTCATGCCGGATTCCTTGGCTGTCATTAGGACTTCCCATGCCAACCAACATAGTCTCTCGGAGTGAGTGCCCCCTTGTCGGTTTATATACGCTACCACGGTGGTGTTGTACGTGAAAACGGTGGTCGTTGTGTTCTGCATATTCTTGTGTAACGACTCCAGGGCCCGTTTGACAACAAACATCTCTAGTATGTTGATATGCCATGTTTTCTCCACTGGAGACCACGTCCCCCAAGCTGTTTGCTTGTTCCAATGGGCTCCCCACCCTGTCTGTGAGGCGTCCGTCCTGACCAATGTCATTGGCAGATTCACGATGAAGGGGACCCCACAATCCCAGCTCTCTGTGACATGCCACCACTGCAGGTGTGATACGATTTTTTCCAACCGGGGGATCGGTGCTGTCTTGTCGAAGTTCTTCAGATCGGTAGTCTTTGGCAGATGTAGTTGCAGCAGGCATATGTAGTCTGTATAGTCGCACCACGTCAACCATGCTGGCCATCAGCCCCAGGGCTAGGAGCCACATCCCTGTAGATGACTCTTGTTGTGATAGGATTTGGGCTGTGGTCATTCTGACTGCCTCAATCCTCTGTTCTGATGGACTGGTTATCCCTGTCGTAAAATCTAGTACTGCCCCCAGGAACTTGTCTTCTGTGTCGGGGTCAGCTGTGACTTTGTTTCATTGACTACACAACCCAGTTCCTGGAGGGTTTGTGTACATTGTTTGATGCGTCCGACTCGACTCTCCTACTATGAGCCAATCGTCGAGGTACACGTATAGTTTCACTCCTCTTTTTCTGAGGTGGGAGATTACAGTTCCTGCTACTCTTGTGAAAACTCTTGGAGCCATTGACAGGCCGAACAGAAGCACTCTGAATGTGAATTCCCTTCTGGCATATTGGAAGCCTAAGTATCGTTGATGGTGTCGGTGCATCGGTATGTGCAAGTAGCGTCTTGGAGGTTCACGCTCACCGCCCACATGCCTTTCCTGAGTAGGGGTAGAATTAAATTTAGCGTTTCCATGCGGAAATAGTTTGTATTTATGAAGTTTTGGTCAGGGGTTTTAGGTTTAGGATGGGACGCCAAGATCCGTCCCGTCTTGTTGGAAAGAAAGAGGACAGGAAGAGTGGCCCCGCCTCTCCTGATACCTCTTCAATTGCCCGCTTTGCCAGCAAGGCTGAAATTTCCCCCTCTAGAGCAGCTATTTGGACGGGATGCGGGTGCTGGGGTCAGTCTTCCTCCATCCCCGGAAGGCGGACTAGAGGTGAATTCTATCTGATACACTTATGAAATCGTCTCCAACACCCACTTGTCCCCGCCCATAGTTTCCCATTGCTGGGTGAAGTATGTTAGTCTCGCCCCACCTACGGAATTGCCGCGGTGAGGTGGGCACCCCTAGGGTTAGGCGACGAACGGCGGTCTGGCGGAGGAGCGGTCGCTGTCCTGTCAAGTCGTCGTCAGGCTTCTGCCTGTGCCTCTCGTTCCCCATGGACGATGTGGTCGACTGGTTGTTCCTCGTCCCCTGCCCCATGGGGCCCCTCTTGCGGGTGTTCTGAGAGAGGTTCCTCTACCTCCTCTGGCCGGCCTGGTCTCTCTTGGACGGTAGAGTCTTGTTCTGAATCTCTCTGATGAACGGAATTCAGATTTAGCTAGAGTTTCTCTTTGGGACACTTCTTCCTGTAACTTTTGTTGGAAGTTGCCCGCGAACAGATCATCTCCTAGGGATGGTAAGGCTAACATCCTCGCCTTGGCTTCCACCGATGGCCAGCGGATGGAGGATACAACATTCTCCCTTCTGGCCTTCACTGATCGTGTAGCGACTCGGGCAAATTGGTCAAATATCCCAAAAAGATATTTTGATCAATATGTGTCATGTGAAGCCTGTCTTAGCAGTTGGAATGAGGACATCACCCAAAAAACATCCCAAAGTTACCATATACCATCATATTCTAGAGAGCTTTCAGACCATATATTTCTGTCAAAATTTAAGAACATCGTGAGGAAAGATATTTGCCATTGAGGTCATACAAGAAATATCATATTACAGTAATATTGGTATAACATACCGGCCTAAGACTTCCATCAAGATCTGATAGAAACAATTCAAAATTTCAGATTATTAAACTTTAAAGTTAGATTTTAGATGCCTGGATTCTCCTGTGACCACGGTGATCTTTAATGACACCACTTCAATGCCAACCTCATATATAAATGTCTCCAATAAAAAATGTAAATAATGTTAATTTTGTAGATAGGAACCAAGTGTTATCTTGGACATGTATATTTTCTGTGAAATAGTCAACCTTGGCTAGTGTGTGAATTTTGTCTAGCCATTTCCAATCTGTTGTTTCATCAACATCAACACATTAAATGCAATCTCTGTAAATCAAATAAATTAACAACAAATTGAATTTAAAATTGGGTGATGACACTCATGACGTACAGTAGCTGTGTGAACAAACTACTTGCAGGGTTATCACAGTGGCTCAAAGTTGCGGTGAAACTTTATTGACATAGTGTTTGGAATGTACAACTTATAATTATAATGATCTGTACACCCTACAGTATTGTCTATTTGGTCATATGGATAAGGTCCACCCATACATGTAAAATGAATGCAAATTTGTAGTCTTGTAGTTTACTTTTCATGTGTCACATTTAAGTACATTGCAAATTGTTGAGCTCCAATATATGCTACTCCCTTATAGGCAACATCTCATTCATACTGTGGGATTTTATTTTACAGTATGATTCTGTGTTTCCCTGCAGATCTGAAGTTCTGACAACATGAGCTCCGGTACTCAGTTTGTGGAATCCCTCAAGAAGATCCATTATCCTTCCACGAGGAAGTTACAATCAGAGGGCTTTGACTGGCTCTTTGACAATGAAGAAGCTCTTCCTTTCCTGGACTGGTTTTGTCACAATGTCTCCTCCAGCAATGTGCTCACATCCCAAGAGATAAAACAGTAAGTTTGAACAGATGAACTTGCACAATTCTGTTTACTATTAGGGTCAATCCATGTCAAATCAACAGAGGCCTCCACGTCGACCCTCTCATAATCGCCTGAATTGATATGGTGTCTTGCCACATGCCTCAATGGATGAATTTGGGCAAAAAACTTTTTAAAACTATTTGGTTGCTAGGATATGGCCATGCCTAGCAACAAAAAACTTTTGAAAACTATTTGGTTGCTAGGATATGGCCATGCCTAGCAACCAAATCCAGGTTGCATTTTTATCTTAAGAGCCCTAAATTTTCCTCAATGTCAAGTTTGGAGGTATCTTTTGCATAAATGTAAAGTATTTTATGTCTGATATTGCAGAATTAACAAACTTAAAAACAAGCAAAAATAAACCAATTTTATTGAGCAAAATTAGAACTTTATGTGAAAGAACAAAACTATAGCTTGCATGCCCGTAACAAGTATGCTTTTCATTTTCATAATAATGAAACTTCAAAATATAAAGAAAACAAACTAGTGCCCACTGTTGTTGTTGTTCAACAGAGTAATCAGAATTTAGTGTGAAATGCAACAATATTTTCTTTCTGTTAAGAAAGATATTTCCTTGTTCTGAAAGTGAAAAGTCACAACTTTGGTAAATACAAAATAGCAATGTGTTGTTGTTCAGATGTTCAACAGAGGCACAGAGTAATCAGAATTTAGTGTGAAATGTAACGATATATTTTGTTTTTGTCAAGAAATATATTTCCTTGTTCTGAAAGTGAAAAGTCACAACTTTGGTAAATACAAATAGCAGTGTGTTGTTGTTCAGATGTTGTACTGAGGCACAGAGTAATCAGAATTTAGTGTGAAATGTAACGATATATTTTGTTTTTGTCAAGAAATATATTTCCTTGTTCTGAAAGTTAAAAGTCACAACTTTGGTAAATACAAATAGCAGTGTGTTGTTGTTCAGATGTTGTACTGTGGCACAGAGTAATCAGAATTTAGTGTGAAATGCAACTTTACATTCTTCTTTCTGTCAAGAAATATATTTGAATGCTTCACAACTTGGGGGCTCACAAAACAGCATTGTGTTTATGTTCAGATATTGTACTAAAGCACAGTTTTATGTAGTAAAAGTAGTAGTTATAGTAAGGATATCTTTATTTGAAATCATCAGGTATAATCTCCTGCAGTCATCATCAGAATCAGAGATTCTCTCTGGAGAACAGCTGGAGGCTGCTTTAGAAGTTACTTCTCTCACTCAAGATGAGGAACTCACAGCAGAAGAAATAGAGTAAGTTTTATACACAACAGGTTTGCACTAGACTAAGGGCTACCTTTGATCTTGAACAGAACTATTTTTACCCATTCAGTTGTAGGAGAACCGATCTATTGGGATTTCCAAGAGATTCCTAGATCTTGAAATTGAAAGTGGTAAGGTCTTAGTTCAATATTTATACATCCCAGTTTCCCTGTAACTGAAACAATCTGTGTCAAATGCATGTACTGTGTATTGTACCTTGTTTGATTCCAAGATCTGTTAACAACGTCTTTGTGCAGGGTACTATCATGGAATATTACTAATAAGAGTTTTTCCACCTTTTATGCTACATTTTTAGTATTGCAGAAGGCTACACTGTTCAATCTCCTCTGATAGTGGATAGTGTTACTTGTGTTTTTATGTAACATACTGAATCAAAAACACATCATACAACATTTTTTGAAACATGACACTTTCAGGGATGTGCTCAGGCATATTTGAGTACCGGGTAGATTTGTGCAGTAGTGTGATCCACGTCCTGGGGAGGGGTCTCAGGGGTTGGGATTCCCCCTCCCCTTTGGAAATTCTTTTTTCAAATGAAGTATGCTTAGATGGCAAATGGTGCTATCTATTTTTTCTATTCCGGCTCTAACTTCTGTGCCAAGTATTAACCCATATTTGGTAATGGTAAAATTTGTTAAATTAAACATCAAAAAAGTGCTTAAATGTTTAAAATACTGTTTGTGCTGGGCAGCATTCAGAACTGTCAGGCACAGCCGCCTGGCGTGAGCACATCACTGCAATTTTTGAATTGTTTATTTCTGCTGATAGTAATAACCAGATTGTGTTGCATTTTCTCTTTTAACAATGCAGAGCTGAGATTGATATGTTGCAGGACCAACTGAAAGCTCTTGAGAAACGTAAACCTCTGTTCATACACCACCGAAATAAACTGAGGTATGGTCAAAAGTAATGCCTTGGACCTTATTGATTTTATGACCCATTTTATTGTACTTTCTTACGGTCAAATTCTACATTTCTGCATGTATATTTACATCACATGTTCAATGCCTTAAGATATATATATCTCACAAAAATCTTTCCAGAAATGCATTGGCTGTGTGGCATAGTACACTTGGTCTATTTCTAATATGAATGGATACATACAAGCATCTATAGATAAACCTTTCTTAAAGAACAAACATGAAGCTACCTCACTACTACTACTGCATATGAGATGGATATTATCATAATATATGTGAAAGTTGCACTTACTTTAACAATACAAGATTTATATGCTTTTGTAGAACTACCATTGACAGCCTATCTGTGACCTCTACAGTCCTAGGCTGTAGGCTATGACAGTTGAAATACCAGTAAGCAAACACATTTACAGGACACAAAGTTTGGTTTATAACTGTACATACCCTCATCTTAATATTAAGATTGATCAGTCGAGGTGCTAAATATTGCTACTGAAAGCATCTGCCATATTCTTTCTTTTAATAATGTTATGTTTATCACATTCTGGCTAAGAGTGTTTTCAATATATATATGTTTATATATATATGGGCAAATACACAGTAAACCAACACGAAATGATAACATAGAGGTTTTCCACCCCTAAAATTGATATTTCCAATGTTCTGTAATGTTCAATATTACTCATTTGAAGCAAAGAGCTAGAGTAAAAAGTTTCAACTTCCTACTTGAATTTTGAAAAAATGGCCCATTAGAATCCTATAGGAAAATAACAGTTGAACATTGACATACGGCAAGAAAATACAACGGTTGCAAAACATTGACATACATCACATAGATGGCAATTTTTCATAAAGTTTGAAACATACTTAGTCTTTGACCTTTTCCTATGATGGCATACAGTCATGTCTGCACTCAGAATGTTACTGCACTCAGAATCTGAGCCAGTAGTGGTTTATATAAACACTGAAAACATCATTTTTTGGTGCACATGGGGCACAGGTGGCAAATTTTAAGAAGTTTGACATACAAAAATGTAACTCATGTGTATGTCAATCTTTTTCAAACGTACCACTATACCCCCATGTGCATCATCAAATGAAGTTTCCATGGTTTTTATAAACTATTTCATGGTAGGAATCTGTATACACAAAAGGAACTACATGCACTGTATACTTTTTGAGTTTCGCAATTTTTAGTGGTACATTTATAACGGTCGAACATTTTTGACATACTGTTCGACCGTTACCTATTTCATGCGCTACTAAGCCTGATATGCATCACCTATTGCTCTCGTTTGGTTGTGTGGCAGGTATGACTATATGCCATCATAGGAAAATGTCCAAGACTATATATGTTTTAAACTTTATGAAAATTGCCTGCCATGTGATGTATGTCAATGTGTTACAACCGTTATATATTTCTGGTGTATGTCAATGTTCGCCCGTTATTTTTCCCATAGGATTCCAATGGACCAAAATTTCAAAATTCAAGTAGGATGTTGAAACTTTCTATGCTATCTCTCTGCTTCAAATAACTAACACTCATCCTAATAGAACAAAGAAAATACCAATTTCAATACTGAAAACTGCATGTGTTGATTTTCATGTTGGTTTACTGTGTAAAGGCCCACATATACATAAAGGACAAATTTTTAAGGGTGTTTTACTGGTTGCCCCTCAGACAACTATGCCTTACATTTTGGCTGCCCGTACAGCAAATTTGGTTTCTCCCAAAAATTAGCAAAATAACAATGACCAATATGCACACTGTAGGAGAGATGTGTATGTCGGAAAATAGAACACCAACGTTGGGTGGTATCAAATATATCATTGTACCTATTTAGGGGTATTTATGAACAAGGCAATATGAACTTGATGTGAACAACTAGTAGTCTGCCAGACAACCTCCACATCTCAGTTTGGTTGTCGGAAATTTGGTAGTTTCCGATGGTGGACTGTTATTAAATATTTTGCCTGATATATTTACGTTAAAGTACTGTACATTAAACACTTTGAGTTAGTCTTGCTAGTGTTTAAATCTAATATGAAATTAGTACCTTTATGCAACAATTTTTTTCTTAAATGAAAATAGAATCAGTAAATCACATGCTGATGGTGAAAGACAACAAAAAGCTGTCTGAGTATTGATCTATTCCATCTTATATTGAATAATACTCAAGTTTGGCAAAACCGTTAAAAAAATGGCAAAGTAACCAAAAGATGTCGTTTCTATGTAGTTGTGCTCCTGACATACCTCTACTCAACAAGAGTTTTACCCCAGCCACAGACTGACATCTGTCTAGTAGACATAATAAATCTTGTTCTGATATTCAATAATGATATTCAATAACCAACTAAAATGTTGTTTTTCTGTAGTGTACATCAAACAGCTCTCACTCACAAGGCATCAAACCTTGGTTCCTCAGAGGCCGGTGTCAAACGACAGAACAAGCAATTGAAAGAACAGCTGCAGACTACAACAGCGCTGGTAAGTTCATTTGAATGTACTTTGCTGTACAGTAGGAAAAGATTTCCAGCCACATATTTTATATTGTAAATTCACAAAGAGAGGATGCCATTGTTAGACGGGCAAATCTCTGTCACCTTTAGGCCCAAGGGGGATGAATATAGAGGAGACACATGGGGGCCAGTCTGAAGGACTTGTCAAACAGCCTCCTGAGATCCTTTTCCTTTTCAAAGCAATTTAACCATCAAAAACTAAATAATAAATTATAAAAAACATGAAATTTAATCACATACATACATACATACATACATACATACATACGACCTGACATACGTACAACCTTATTCCTGGATGAAAGTTCTATAAAACAAAGGCCGGTGAACCAGGGTCCACTTTCACAGAAAGTGTCCCCTGTTCTCTCATATGAATGAAGGGGCATAAAGATTTCCACAATATGGCCGAGTTGATTATTGCATTCTCTGTTTGTGAAAATTAAATTAAAGAGGAGGAAATAGGACTTTTTGTCTTCCAGCTTGACACCCCTATAATGGAAATTGGGAGAGCATTAATCAGGAGGACATGCTCCCTCAAATGTCAAATCCAAAAAAAATTTTAGTTGAAGTTGCTACAATCTGGTTGTATTCTCCTCGATAATTGTAAGGAAGAATATGGTGATTTGAAAATTACAGTGCTGCTGTAGTCCTCCAGAGTTGCACAAGGAATGTTGAAGTCGGACGTACAATTGAAAGGTTTTCAAATGTAATGACAAACCAGGAAGCTCACTGCACAATGCTCCAAACTGAACACAACTCAACTTGACAGTGGTGGCTCAGTTTTCTATAGTCATGAAGGTCCACATGCTCTTACAACTGACACCATGGCATTGAACGACTGATTGAGTGCACAAAAAATACCGTTTCATATGAATGCTTGAATGCTTCTTTTGGTCACAGCGTTTGGTTACATTTGCTAAAACTGCTCTGTGTTAGTAATGAACTGCTGCTGACTGCCAGTCCGAAAAGAGCTACTTGTTCAAATGTCCAGACTGAATCCAACTCGACTTCAAACTCGCAAAAGCTTGATCAGCAGTAGTCTCAAGCAGAGGCACACTGCCCGACTATCCCAGATTTCCGCAATGATCGCGATCAGTCGAGCCGTGAGCGACGAGCTTAACATGAAAAATTTGTGGTGGCAACCTTTCCTTTATTGTACTTGGACTTAAGTTGTTTGTATCACATATTTAGGAGCACTGGGTCAGCCAAATGTTAGTAATCATGTAGGTGTGCTGGTTAGATTGTGGGATATCAGCAGTTACTGCGATATTACAAGAGATCGCTTGTGATCCACCATTTCATTATGCCCAGTCGTGTCTAATAATACAAGTGCTGTATAGGCCCGCCTAGCATGATAAAATGAGTTGATAATAACAAGAGTATTCTTCTTCCTGTATGATAGCTGAATTCTTCCTTGGATGATCTGAGCTCGTCCTCCTCTGGGCTGATATCCCTGTACACCGGTAGCCAGACAGACAGTCTTACCAGTGTTCCATTCCTGTCACAAGTGAACCTACGACAGTATCATACAGCTGAAGACAAGTTCACTCATGAACTCAAGGCATTCACCAAGAAGCAATTCTTTGAGGTGAGGAGGTTTGGTTTTAAATAAATCCTGGTATTTAAGAAATAATCAACTGTTTTGAGTTAAGGTTGTTGCTTTATTAGTGACACCTGTTGTTAAAAGGATCAAATGCTGGAGTTGGAAAGAAACTGTAAAAAGAGTAAAAGGATTATTTTTTTGCCACTTGAGAGATTCTTCATAAACAGAAGCAGATGTCCTTAAAGTGTGAAATTCTGATATTAATAGCACAGTCATGTTGTAAAGTATCAAGTTTTAATAGTTGAGATAATCTGTATTTATCACAACCCTTACAGTAGCATCAATTGTTTGAGATGGCATCGGGGATATCTTTTATTGATGGCACCTGTTATTGAAGCGTCACTTATTTTAGTTAGGTTTTTTTTATTAGTAAGTATTATTTTATTTTATTAGTTTATTTATTTATTTATTAGTTTATTTATTATTTTAGTTAGTATTCACTGATAGCACCTATTGTTTTTATATTTTTATTTTTTTGGTGTGACAAACTGATGGCAAGGCTTCACAAATTACCTTCAGTGACCACAAAAGTACCAACCAGTAACTACATGGAAGCTTACATTCACTTTGATGTGTCTCTTCGTTTACCGTTCATAGGGCATTGCTGACCTAGCAGGTTACAGCCAGACAGATGAGTTTAAACTCCTCAACATCAGTGATCCTCAGAGCTTGCTTGTTAAAGGAGAAGGACCTCAGGTTCGAGAAGGGGAATGTCACGAATTAGATCGGCTTAAGACTCTGTAAGTTATCATTTGCATTCTAAATAGAATTTTTAATTATTAAATTGTGTTGCCACGATTTTGTGAAAAACTGCAAGTTCATAAGCACCAAAGCATATTGTTAATTTGTTACATATAGCATATGAACCAAAGCCTTAACTTTGCTTTATAAATCTTTGTGTGAATGTTTCTATGTCATTAACTGGTAAGGTTAATTACAAGTTAATTGCACCAATTGGAAAGAGAAAAGAAATAATTGTATTATTAATCAGCTCTTGGGAGTGATAAACAAATGACTCTATGTAGAAAGTGTATTCCAGGTGGACAAAGTTAAATAATGAAAAAGTAAAAAGTTGCATTGGGTTACAGTAAGTGAACCAGAAATGGTTGTTTATATCAAAATTGTGTTGTTGTCCAGCAGATATCCTTATGGCATTCAACAACAGCATATATGAGCAATATGCCAAATAACTGCCTTTCAATTCAGCAGTTTACAAATATCAACTCCAACCTCATTACTATGTGTGCAATCATCACCAAAACCATCAGCTTCTTAACCTTTTCAAGGCTAGTCTTACCATCAATTTCATGAGATTTGAGACAAAATCACCCCAAGTTTTCGGAATGTTTTGTTTTTTATGATCAGATATACCGACAGCCAGAAGGTCAGCATGAAAGCTTTGGTAGAAGCCAAGAGAGTCGAAGCTGCTTCTCGTTACGCTGAAGAATGTATCCAGGCAACACAGGATATCTACCCTGGAAACACAAAAGCATTAAGGTAGATATCTCAGTCTGTGGGTAGAGAGAACTTAGTCTAGGATTAGGGTTATCTGATTAAATTTAATTCATAGTATGTACAGTGTCAGCAAAAAACATTCACATAAATTCATGTCATGTATAATTTTGCAGAGTATTGACTCCAGCACTTGGTTGACATAACTGACCATGAATGTTCAATGTGAATAATGAAACCAAAATGAATTATTAGACCTTATTAGATTTATTAGAAAGTTTGTCTGAAATAGGATGGCTAAAAACGTTTTTGTGACAAATTTGTCAGAATTTTTTTAGTATTCTTAATTACTTGTTAATTTAACTTCATTGTTTATGTAAAGAACTTTGAAGGATTTCTAAACATTTGTTCCACTCCCATCAAGTTCATACCTTGACTCTTCATTCCCTATTGAGCCATTTTTAAGTGCCTCAGACATCATAATTACTCACAAATTAGGATGTAAAAATATGCAGAATAAACAACATGGACTCATCTGTGGCTTGTTAAGTGTCAAAGATTGACAGATTGGCCCATATTATTTACTTATGGTAATAATCTTTTACATACATGATGATCCAAGAAATCCTGCTGGATTTACAGGTATCCGGTCAGCAATGCACTTCTCTTTATTCTTAAGTCATGCTGGAATAGATATCACTTTTGAACCATTTCATATGTTGCAGGTATGCTCATAACTATCACTATTATTCATAGTAAACACATGTAAATTAGACCATTGAATATGCATAGACATAAATACTTGGCATCTCAGTCACCTATCAGCTAAAGCCTGATCGTCACATCTTCATCTCTTTACTCCTCAGTGAACGCCTTCGAGAAGTTCAGTCCGAGAGTCAGAAGGTCACCGGGGAAATGGAACACCTCTGGAGAGAGGTTATTCCAGAGTTGCTGGATGTCAACTTAGAACTTCAAGCCACACACATCCTGTATGGCGACTACAACCTGAAGATTCTGAGGCAGAATTATTTCACATCGAAACAAGATACCGTAAGCAGATACAGGGCTAACAATCAAATCAAACTTTAAATTAATCTAGGACCCTCAAGTTTGTGGCCATGTCATTACTGAGCAGATCGTAAAACATTGCCGTAGAGCTTTAACATATCGGTAGGTCCTTTGAGTCTAGTCTAGGCTAATGATTCCCGTTCTTGTTATCGCATTGCGATAACTGACGTCAAACATGAAGAGCTTAATAACAGTCATTTGATTGCGCTGTTGGTTATTTCATCACCCATGCTAAACCTGCAGTTTACCATGGTACTTCAGGAATGGCTTACCATGGTACATCAGGAATGGCTTACCATGGTACATCAGAAATGGTTTACCAAGCAAAATGGAATATAGTCAACTACGCATTGCTGATGGCAGAGTGCTATGATGTCTTGTGCTTGTTCCTTCACTGAGTTGATACAATGGCTTGTACAAACCCCTTGACAGTCACCATTAAAGGCTTTTCAGAAACACTAATGGCACATTTTTCATACTTTTCTGTCCATAAACTTGTGATGTCTTTGAAACAGCTAGTGCACTTTGATAAATATGCTTAACGCTTATGAGTTTTTTCTTTGTATATTTGAACTTATTTTCAAGTTGTTAGGGTAATTTGTTATGCATAAACACAAATAAAACATCCTTTCTCTTCTATTTAAATTTGTTTGTAGCTGATCCGTGAGCTGGTCGTCCAGCGTGCTCGTAACCATTTCTTAGGGATGGGGTATGAAACCGAGAGTCGGGCTCATCACCAGGTGCACAGAGAACTCTCCACCATTGAGCAGATGTTGCAGGAAGACCACAGAGATCATCAATCCAGAATGGTAAGATCCATCGTCTGACCAGCGCAGCAGAGATTAAAGACATGCTTTTTCTGTCCTTCAAGATGACTCGTTAACAAATATGGCCAATGATATATATGATCATGGTGAACCCATGCATAATTTGTGTAATATTTCATCCAATTATTATAAACATTTTTGCCTTTGTGATGAAAAACTCCCACAAACAGCCAAGACAAATCTTGCATCGTTTGTTGAGATCGTAACTCAGATTAAAACTTGTAAATTTAGGAACATTTCCTTGTCATTGTGCGATTGGGATTTGTAACGTTTGACTTTCTCTTTATATTTTGTTTTATATTTTCAAGGTTAACATTCTTTAAAAAACCAAGGCCATGATTAGTTAATTTTAAAAGTTTTATCATTTTAGATTCAGTATTTGCATAGCCCACCTCTAGTATGGAAAATAAACAACATAATGTGACTTAATGATGTCATGTTTTAGACTTTCTCAAGTCTTCAGCCTTTTGTTTAAAGATAACATTAAACATGTGATCTCCCAATTGGAATACAATTTTTCTTAGCTGTTTGGGAAAGTTGTTCATGACAATTATCTCTAGCACAGAGACTAATGGTTGGGTGAGTGTCTCCATTAATAAAAGCCCTTTATAGATGGGTTGTTCACATTGCAGTAATACTCCCACACAAGACTGAACTAGCCAAGTAATGTATTTATTGGTAACTTAACAATTTTTTTCTCTGATAGAATTTGATGTCTGACTCATGTCTGGTTGTCCCAAAGAGTCCTCGTAACACTGTGAATAGCAGAGATGTCTTCATCAACCATCTTAGTCAAGTCATAAGTAAGTACCTAATTATCATTATCATTATCAGATAGCATTCCGATGCAATGAAGCACATTTAAATAAAAGTTTTTTTTTTATCATTCTGTTTTTGGTGTTTTTTTATTTGTTAATATATACATCTTCTTGACTGTTGGTAAGAAACAGATGGAAGGAGCAATTTTCAAATGGTCTGCCAATGAATTGTTGCTAGCTTTTTTGCAGTATTGCCATGAAATGTTTTTATAGATGTTACAATTTTATTGCTGCGTTTTATTTAATATTTATTATATATTTATTGGGCTGTTTAGAAACAAACAGAAGGACTCTTTTTTAAGTTTTCTATATAGATAGCTTAGTCAATAAGGTCTCCTGTTTTAAGGAAAGTGAAATAGTAATTGCTGATGAATGTGTTGAACTTTGGAATTATTATTTCATTGTAGATGTGTTCAAAAGCAAAATGAGGAGGTTTTCCACTTAAATTGAAAGCAGTCAGCAGTAAGTGACTGTCTTAACGTTAGCTTTCGCATTTAGTACAAATTTCAAACATGTTACCAAATTTTATTTAAAGTAAGATATCACTTGATCAAAGGAAGACACCCTTGTAGATATTTACAGGTACCTTAAGGAGCAAGAAATTATTGAATATTAATCTTTAGAAATCCAACTTCTGGAAGTAAAACAAAGATTGAAAGAAAAGGAATTTTTCTTCTCTACTATCTTCAAAGTAATAAAGTACTCTTAATATATTAATAGTTAAAAATTTCCACGTGTCCAATCATCATGTACTTTACAAATCAAGAACATGTAAGACTTTATGTTTGCTGTTATCTTGTATCAGACTTGCAAACCTTATTTCTTTCACCAAAATAAGGAGATTACAATTTTCCATCCAAATAGGGAGATAAGTGAAATTTTAGAGGAGATAAGTGAAATTTTAGAAGAATTAGGCAAAATCCATATTGATTGTTTTTACAAGAACAAACGTCACCTCTGCGATGATAGGGGCCATGTAAAAGTAATTGTAATACTAAATTCAGGGCTGCAGAACACATTTGGCATTTTATACAATTCTAGCCTGAAAAAAGAAGTGGATTTTCTTTACATTTCTAACTCAGGTCAAAATCTTAGTAAAGAATCAGTAATCATATTTGTAGGAACTTGGGAGAGAGTCTGGGACTGCCTTACAAACCAGGAGAGTCCCTGTAGAACTGATAGAATTTTCAAGTCTACCATATACATTGTCATTTAATTAAGATGGATCTAATATTCTCTCCCCTAACAGAATCTACGCCCACTGTGGAAACACAGCAGTTATTCCTGACCTTCAAAGATATCCTGGACAATGCATCTCATCTCTCTGGTAATCTTCATAAGCTTCGGGAGATACTGAGAGACTCGTCAGAAAGCCAGGATAAGAGGATATCTATTCTGTAAGTGGTCCCTTTATTCAATGAACAAGAGGGAGAAGGCTGCAGGAGGCCCTGGATAAAGTAGTCAGGGGGTTGGCGGGGCAGTAGGTTCTACACTCAACTGGTTGTGTATGGAATGTAACATTTTAATAGCACAGCACAGAGCAGTGTATTAACTGTTTGTGGATAAGAAAAGCTAGCGGATCGTTGATTGTTTTGTGCGTCTATGAAAAACGCAATAATTTTCCATTAAAACACACAAAGAATGGGGTGTCTAATCGAGGCGTATATAGTAAGTTAAGAGCATGTTATACTACAGTTAAGGCAACTACTGCATTATTGCATTTTGTTGTAACATCGCTTGTTGAAACATCAGTAGTGAATGAAGTTAGAACACCTTCACTGTGTATGTCACACCTAGAACAGCTTCACATGATGAAACAGGTCTAGCCTTAATATTCATCAATTTATTAGGACATTGTGGTTCAGATAAAGTGAACTATACAGTGAACTAAGTTTAAATATTGGCAATGTCCTTAAAAGTTGAAGCAACTGTTCAAGAGAAAGCTTAAAAGAATCATAAAGCGAGTGCTTTGCAGAATTGACAATCTTTTTCATTTTTCATTTTCTACAGTGAACAGCACATGAAAGCATGTGAAGCAGCAGTGTATGACAAAACAGCTCTCCCTGAGGTGCAGGTATTACTCACACCTCACCAGATCCAGAATGGTATCACCCAACTTGAACAGATGATTGAGAATATGGAGCAGACCATTCTGGAAATAATGGGCGAATACAACAATAAACTCAAGGTAAGGGTTAATGTTCTTGTTAGAACAATCAAGCTACTCGGTTGAGCAATGTAGAATTAAAATTTGGATAATAAGATATTGAATTTTTCAGCGGGACACATCAGCTAGTTGAAGTGTCTATGTAAATGTTATTATATAAATTGATTTAATATTGAAAAATGATAGTTTTACCCTAGACATCTTAAATGAGTTAATTGCCTTTCATGATGAATTACGTGGGACCTGCATCTTATTTATGTAGTGGAGGAAGGGGATGGGACAAATTGGGGAACAAAATAAGGTTGGCCAGATCTCTTGCCAAAATGTTCCATCATCGCAGACCATAGTGTAGGTGTCATTACTGCAGTTCAATGTTGTAGTTAAATGTTTTATAATCAGAGGAAACTTTCATTTCTTTGACAGGTTCTGAAAGGTGATCCTCTAGAAGCCAGAAAGAGACAGCTTTTTGTTCATTTCTTTACCAAACCAGCCCAGCTAAGGAGAGAAATCAAGGCAATCATGGACAGACTGCAGGCACTCAGTGTCACCTAAAATAAAATCTTGCATTCTCTAAAAACTGTAAAATATGATATGTAAATAGAAAATGAGATGTTACCTGAGTAGTGTAAAGTGTAAATTGTATTATTCAAACTATATTTATAGCACAACTGTTGTAAATTTGAAATCTTCTCCTAGCCTACCTGCTTCCTCACATACCCATGTGAAATCATGACTACTTAAAAATTGATATTTGTGTTCCAAACTAAAAGCTGAATCTAAAGTTTCTAGTATCATGCAAACATTTGCTTCTAATTCACTTTGAATCTTCAATTAAAAAAGAACAGAAGACATGAAAGAAAGACAAAGACATATTCACAGCAACTCCAATAAAATCTCTTTGCATATTAGGTTTCAGATATAACACACAAGTATTGCACCAAAATGATAAACAGCTTGAATATTGGATGTTAAATGTGCCTGAGCAGTTGACGACACATTTAGTTATTATAACGTGTCTGCTTCATGTTTCCTCATGCACCACCGAGATTAGGCTCTTCTTCTCAAACATGAATATTACTTTTAATTAACTTGCAACTGTAGATTCCATGCTTGCTGGTTTGGTCAAGAATTTTCGAAAGGAAGAAAACGAACAAATTTTTTTTTTGTTTTTTTTCTGTGTCAATTATCATTACCATTTACAGTTCATTGTATCACCAGGGAGCTACTACCTTGGTATCACCATGGAAGTAGGTCACACTACCCTACTATTACCTGATATCTCTTACCCAATGTTTACAGTCTACTCAAATACCACTAGGGCCAGCAGTGTAACTGATATGCCATGAGTGGGCCATGGAGCAGCAAACGGTAACTTATTGAACTAGTTCGACTTGATTGGACTGGAATTTCACATCTGCCTGCATCTACTAAATTGGCAGCAACAAGATCTGTCTTAAAGGAGGAAAGGTATTGTTTAGGTAGATTAGAATGAGCAATGGCAGAGAATCAAGTCTATTTTTTTTGGCCATTAGTTTTGGTCCTACCTTCTTAAATGGAAACATTGTAAAGGCTCTCCTATGGAGTGGGTAGCCAGTAGCTTGGTAAGATAGTGGTCCATGACATGTCAATAAATGTTATTTATGCAATGGTGACCTACTTTTGAGGCTTCAAGAATGGAAATAATGGTTAGTTTTCTCCACCATAGGATTCACATGTGACAAAAGTTTGCATGCAGTTGTACAAGTACTCCAGCAAGAATATACCATTGCACCCATTGCGAAGTTTAAAAGAGAAACAGGTGGTATACCTATGAAATGTGATTATTCTAACATCCTGTTACCCAAAAGACCAATCAATGGTAAAACACTTAACTGCACCTGCAAATTATGTGTTTTTATATTAAGCTGAACCACTTCTTTGTCAATAAAAAGAGCATTTTCTCAGTGATACAAGTGTCATCTCATTGAACATGTTTCTTATATTCAAATATATGATAAGCCACAATACTTTTTGGAAATATCATCAACTTTCACAAATATATTCGTAAATACAGCCTCCTCAGGCTCACTGTTTTAACCTTTCTAAATATGCTGAGGTGTCACTGCCTTGGATATTTGACTTTGGCATCCAAATAATTAATTTTGTTATTTTTTTTGGTTTTTAATCTTGCATCTAATTAAAATATCAACTGAAGAAAACTTTTTTAATAAATTGTTAACACATTTACAATTAAGCTAAAAGAGCTATTGCTTGTTGATCCCTCTCTAACACACTTGACACACAATTAATAACCTCTCGTAAGTTTGTAAAGATAACAATAACAGATTTTACAGCAAGAAAAGTTAAAAAGCACTTTGCAGTTGAAACCAATCTTGAAATGCTGTACCAGAATGATAATATGAAAATATTACTTTGATGAAACTCTTCACTCCTTCCTCAAATATCTTTCAGAAAAAACTTGCTCCTACCTCTATCACTTTGACAGTCTCTGCAACCTCTCACACCCCTCCCTCACCTTTCCCTGAATGATGGGCAGGATCAATTCTTCATCGCTTTCCTCATAGCTATGACCAGATGCACTTTTCATGACTTAAACGCAATAAAAATTGCTTTGGAAATTCTCAGCTGCTTATCAAAACATCTTGCTTTTTAAGTATTCAGTGCCATGCTTACTAATTAGCCACTTTTTAGTTAATGAACCCTGAAAATTTGCATAAAAACTTCACAATAATGCTTCAACATCCAACAACGAGAAAGGTCCCTGAAATTTCCTTTAGTGTGACAGTTACTTAATGTACAAGGACTAATTGGTTCAATGTCAAATTACTGAGGTGATGCGATTATGCTGTTTCTTTGTCTTTGTTTTGATTTCAAGGGAATTTGGACATTTGTATCTTTGAGAACACTCACACACACACGCACACCGTTCTATGATTTTACATATAAGTTGACTTAAACCTATAACATTGCATAAATAAACATTCTCCAATATTGCATAAATACCTTTTTTTTTTATCACAACTATAGTATATACATGGTCTGTACAAGTATGTATGTACAGTGCATGAGTTTTTGTCCTAAGGAAAACAAAAGTCAATTTGGCTAATTAAATGTCTTTACACTATGGTACAACTTTGTTGGCCATTTTACAGTAAGTTCAAATAAAATGTTTACAGATGTTTGAAGTAATCCTCATCAAGTTTTCAAACTGCTAGAATGCACAATAAAAATGTTGCGTTGTTGCTTCAATGGCAAAAAGAACTGGAAAAGTTATTATGTACTAAGTTGCATTGTTTCAACTTTCTTATAAATAAATGTTGACTAAGTAAAGGTCCATAGAATGAAACAACAAAAAAAGTTCATTACTCTTGTTTATGTCGTCTAAAGAACAAATAAATACATAAATAAATAGATAAATAAACAATGCAAGTAGAAGCAGGAAAAAAAGGTCATTACTGTTTCAAGAAAACTTTAAATACTTTGACAAATTAAAATCTGGTCAACATTCCAAAACAAAGCAAAATTTTAAATACTAAAATATTAAATTTGGTTATTTAAACAAATGTGAAAAAAACATCACATGTTAGAATTGCATTCATTGAACCAAACACAACGTAAAGCTTGCCATAACTTTGGCTGTCACACTGATATTTCTTGTGTGGATTTTATAATGACAAAAATACTGAGGTCTGTACAAACTGAGGTAATCAGCAGTATGCTTTGTTTGTTTTTTTGTACTAAGTTATCATAAGGAGAGCTTGTCCTGATGTAAAGGGAAGGACTGAATGTCCTACATTTTGTAACCACTGCTGCCCAAGAAAATACAAACCAAAATTTGATAAACCCATCTATAGTTCTGGAAAGAAGAAACTATTTACATTCTAACGTTTCTAGATGAAACGTTGGTCATTGTTGAAATACGTTGAAATAAGTTGTGTTGTTTTCTTGCTATACTTTACTGAGCAGCAGACATATACTGAAGTCATTTCTGGTCCTTAGGAAGCTGACATTCAACTCAGCATGATTCCATGTTAGTCAACTATTATATTGATTCACAAGATATTTTACAAGTCATCAAATGCAGGGAGGAAAGACAAAAGGGATCTAAGCTAGTGACAAAATGAGTCGAGACGACTCAGTATTTAAGGAAGCAGGCAACTTGTTGGATCATCAGGCAAAGGAAGACACTGGAGGAATTAAAGAGACTGGCCACAGATATCACCCTAGAGTATTGTCTGGAAATGTAGATATCATTCTAGAAAAGTGGCTTGACTACAGATATCATTCTAGAATAGTGACTGACTACAGATATTGTAGAGTTGTGGCCAGACTACAGATATCAATCTTGAATAGTATCTGACTACAGATATTGTGGCAGACTACAGATATCATTCTAGAAAAGTGACTGACTACAGATATCATTCTAGAAAAGTGACTTACTATAGATATCATTCTAGAATAGTGACTGACTACAGATATTGTAGAGTTGTGGCCAGACTACATCATTCTAGAAAAGTGACTTACTATAGATATCATTCTAGAATAGTATCTAACTACAGATATTGTAGAACTGTGGCAGACTACAGATATCATTTAAGAGTTGTGGCCTGACTACATATATTCTAGAATCTTGCCTGACTACAGGTATCATTGTAGAGGTGTGGCTGACTACAGATTTCACTTTATAAAACGACTGACTGCAGTGATCATTGTAGAATAGTGACCAACTACTCACTACATACAGACACTATTGTATAACAATATGGTTGAAGAATGGTAGCTGACTACAGACAGTGGTGTAGAACATTGTGGTCCACTACAGACAACTATGGATGGTGGCTGACAAGATACTTTGTTGGAAAACAGTGTTCAAGAACACTGGTCGATTACGGACAGAACTGTAGAATATTGGATGACGACAGATTGTGTTGAATTATGTTGACTGATGGTTACACAGCAGATGAAACACTGGGCTTGTGGGAGACTAGTGGCTTCTATCCAGAGCATCCAGAAATTTAGTATTAATGATCTTAGGGACCAGCTTGTGCCTGCAATTTAAGGAAGAGAGCAAGAATTATTTTTAAGGAAGTCATTTGGTTGATGTCAAGTCAAAATGGAGGATACTGGAACTTTTTGTTATTGTATTTTCAACACAACTTGTAACATTCATTTCTCATTGTCTAGTTAACATATATCATCCTTGACAGACCCTTTTGACTGTTGTATTGTACTTTTGTTCCCGCAATCAATTTCTCTGAACATACTTAGTAATATTCAATATAGGATCACAATCACGACATCCCCATCCCTAACAGCTGTTTATTGTTGCAATCAATTGTAGGCTATTTAATATACTGAACAATTTTCAAATTATTGTTACAATTGAGATACCTCTTCCCTTTCCCACTGCATTCCTTCAATCAATTTTATTAATCATAATATATGATTTCAACTGATCAGTTGAGATATACCCCTCCCTCCTTTAGCTGTTTGCCACAGTACCTTTTTATTTTTAAAAGCTTGTGTTTCACATTGCATATACAAAAGCAACCCAGCTACCTAAAGGTCAAAATACCATATTAACAAACTGGAAGCCCTAAGGGTCATTCCATAAATTAGGGCTCCAACTTGCAATTCAATCCATCATCACACTGTGAATCAGTAACTTCTGAGTAATTATAGCTTAGGTAAGTCATTACTTGTTCCATCTGGGTGCCTTAAAGTTGGGTCCCCGCATATTAATGGAACAACCTCGCCACCCCAACTACTTGGTGTATTTCTGGGAGAGGAGGACTCACCTGACCGGTATGAACGTCAAGAGAAGGACTGGAAAGACCATCTTCAGGTATGGCCATGGAGAGAAACCGAATCCACAGAGGATCGCCAGTTGAATGACCTGCAGGGTGGTGAAGACATGCATCTTACGTTGAGGTACCCGTCGAACGTAATGGTTGGGAGGATAAGCTGCCTGTAAGAGGTAGAAGAAAAAAGAAATTTCCTTTCAATCATAAAATCATTCAACCAGCCCAGTTCCCTTTCCGCTGTTCAGCGGACCTTAAATTTGCATGCTTGAGCAGACATTTGCATTGGGCAACCAGGCAGTAGGATTGAGACCATCGGAGTAGCATGCCATTCAATAGATGTCAAATTGCAGATATGACATTGAGTGTTGCAAGAGGATGTTCATACTATGAAGTTCAAATAACATTTCCATGAACTCCAAAACAAAGGAAAATGGCTAAATATCATGAATACATCCTGCGTGTTTACTTTTCCCACCAAAGATAAGTGTTTGATACCTCTAGAGATAATGTGTCAGCTTGAAGGATGACTAACTCTTGTATAGAATTGAGTAGTTTTATTATTGCAACAGTTTGAAATTTAAACTCTATTTTCTACCTTTCAAAATACAAAACCAATTTGAAGAGAAGTACACTTAATATTAATCTTGAAGCAACAAAGAAAGTGTTGTATTTTATGGCTTAGCTGACATGACTGAACAATCAGAATAAAATGAGTTCCAATTAATATAGAAATGTCCTGGACTCGTCTTTTACTCAATTCTGTGTAAAGGAAGGCAATCTGTGTCACGTACAGTCACTGTTAACAATCAACTTTCAAAGCTAGTGTGTTTTGTCAACCTTTCATCCATGTTCATAATGTTTACAAGCAATCAATATTTGAATATGAAAACAACAGGAACAGCCCAATAGGCCTACTTATTAACTACCAACAATTGAAAATTTGAGTTTGATTAAATTTCTAAATATAAACTAAGAAGAGAAGATGAAAATTCTATATTGTAACATTTGGCAAAACATTATCATCAAAGGACAAAAGAAAATAATTTACTGCATGTTAAGATGAGTCGTGGGGGACGGGAACCTTTCCATTTTGATGTTATTGGGATCCAAATTTCCATAATAATATGGCATACATATAATGTCGTAGGATGTCTTACTATAGGTAGAAGAGGGCTCAATTAATGTGTTTAGCATATGACACTAAGGCTATATTGGACCTCGTAGTAGCCTACATGTTTTTAAACCATTGACTATATAGCGACAAACTGCTGTAAAATATATTTCATCTGAGAAGGTACTTACATGAGGGCATAAGAGGACACCCTCGATTTTTGAGGAAAAAACTGAAAAGTGTACCTTATGCATGAATAAAAAAAAGTGCCATCCTGCACCTCCCCTCCCCCATCCCACTTCAAACACTTGAAACATTTTTTATTCTGGCTGTCTATTACTTTTACTTCCATCTATAAAAACTAATGAGGAAAAGCAAAAGAATAAATTTTAACCGCATGATAAGCAAGCTAGCTCTCTAACTTCACCTGCATAACTATAACAATTATTTTTTCCCATTTAGCACAATAACCATTAATTTTCTCCATTTAGAACATAACATACTCCTCTTGTTATTTACAAACCTCTGAGGTTTAACTGATGAATAGAGATCATGGCATGTGTTGTTGTACTTATCTTAAATTTAACAGAAAATATGACCTATATGCACATGGAGAAAAATGGCATGATTTTACACGTAATGTGGAAAGAACACTAAGAGATACTACACACAAAGCACACATTATTGTGTACACAAGGACTATATATGACAACAGCGAATGGTGGGGAATCTTTGATTTTTTGTTTTCATTTTGTGATGAAATCAACTTGTTGAAAGGTTCTTCTTAGTTTGAGATAGCTTTCAATCATACATTTATGTGGTCAACATACAGTAGCCATGTTACAATGATATAAGTGTGAGAACAGTAAGGGATATAATGATAATTGCATCAGGCATTAGCTGACAGGTGGACCATAGGTTGGTTGCCCCTACTGTAATCAATGGTCAGCACATGAAGTTTTCTTCATGCATTCCTCCAGTCTTTCCCTGACCTTACTATCTCTACCATATTCCTGGTTATGCTGGTGATACTTGGTTTACCATATAAATAGACCAATATTGCCCACTGCACCACACTATTCAAGAACTGCCGGAAATGAATTGATGGGCTTACGAAATGTGCACAACTCCTAAACCTTGTATTATATTATGGATCTCCCAGCCTCATATTTCCAGTTTTGAGTACAAATTTTAAATAAAGTTTGGATGCAGGTAGCTGGATCATTTAATTAGGGTCCCCTGTTAATAACAGATCTGCTTTGGAGGACACTAGCATTTAAAACATGCATGCAAACAAAATTATCTTCAAACTCAAGATTTCCTTTGGCTGTTTGATAGTTCAGCTCATCATAATTCTGACACAATGTATCTGGATAATACCTGAGTTTGCTTTCCCATTTATAATGGGGTTAGCTGGTTTAACTATAAGAGACATTGTATACTTGTATCAGTGTCCCATGCTTTGATGCATTATGTTCTCTGGGTAAAGGTTTTCTAGTTTTCCATGGATTTTTCAACATTGAAATTCATGGTCAGGAAAAGTTTTCCTAAATGTAATTAACCAAAATTGTCCACTAGAGTAGTTCTCAGAAAGTTATTTGAAATTGTGCTTGAATTGTGCAGGCAATGTCTGGCCTTTTTTTGTGAAAATTCTTTGATGAACAAAAAATTGAGTAAACACAGCTTGCTTATACCAGGTTGGTGCATATTAATTCTCCAGTCCTCTTTTTGATGTTCGCAGATA
>KN883703.1:94793-113774 GCA_000934455.1 Apostichopus parvimensis
TTAGGTTTACACTTACATTGAATATCCCTGAAAATGAAAGAACCAACAAAAGACATAGTGAGCACAGCCACAGGTAATGAGTAGTCCGCTAACGCCTCTCGCTTGCTGACATCCAGGAATGGACTAGTGTAAAAAAATAGAATCAAAAATAGATTATTATGAAGCATGTTTGCATAAATTAAAATATGATTATGCATTAATGAAAACATTATACTTATATAGCCAGGGACAAAGTGTTTTTTCACCTTGTCAGACTATCTTTGCATTACTATTTTTTCTCCCTGGTAAAACCATTTTTAGTTACTTTACTCTAAGTACTTTTTTTTCTACCAAATTTAGTTTGTCACTGTATTGGAAGAGGAATTAAACAGCAAACAATGGTCCGTGAATTTGCAACAAAGAATGGTTGTTGGGTGTTTGCACTGGCGTCACTTTGGGTTGCATTTTCATAGATCAGCTTTACTATTCAACAATGAGGATGTAATACAGAGATAACACTCTCTGGTCGGGCTGGAATATAGTTTTTTTTGTCAGAAGTTGTTAGAATCATGAGCTATATTTGGCAAATCAATGAGGTGTTTGTATTTCAGGATGGCACAGAATACTCTATTGGTGGGCTTCATTATGACATTCTTCCTTATGCAATCGAAGCATAGGCCAGCTTTCACCTTGAAGAAAACACGAATGAGCTAACTACTTTACAATATGTTACCCACCGCTGAACATTTTAAAATATTTTTGTTGGTCATAATGTATTTTGCAATGCAAAAATGAAGTGACTCCATCATTGTGGAACAACGGCTCCTATGAAACACTCTGTAACCCTGCATATATTAGAAAGAAATTTTGGTGCATATATCACTTTACCCTACCCACTACGGAAAACCTTCCCCTCCACTTCCCACCCTATCCCATCCTACCCCACCCCATCTCACCCTCTACTACTTGGAAAAGCCCGGCCAGAATTATGAATCATACACCAGTTTCCCCTAACTGCAAGATAAAATGTGCAATATAACATCACCTGATCCTCACTCTTACAAATAGTAATTATGTAGAAGGATGTTAAATTCAACATCAATATTCATTTAGAGATATTTGAATCAATAGAGAGTGACGAACAAGGATCTATGATCGAGCCTTCTTGAGTTGGCTACTCCTTCTAGAGTCCTGCTGTTCATCAGTCACTGAGAAATGTCACTCTTAATACTCCGCAGGGAACACCACGTAATTAGATTCTACCCATCCTGTATCAGTCAAATTTATCTTGTGACTGAAAGTGATCATGGTATTCACATGGAAGGGAAATGTTGGTCATGCAAGCCTCTCTACTTTATAGTTCTTGTTTAAATCTTTGGCTTAAACGTCATCTTCTATTCATTTGTTGCTGTATTAAGTGTGTTGCTTCTCTATGACATAATAAAGAAGATGGTAACCAATCCATATTTTTCTCTGTCATCTATCATTACTTTGAAAGCTAACAAAATTATAAGAATAAAGTAAATACCAAAACATTGAACACCCAAAATGTGCTTATTTGAGATCAGAAAAGCTTTTTTCCTATTTTCAATAGAAATTTTTGTCCTGTATGTTACATGCAAACATGCACTTAGAGCAACATGATTTATTGACTGACATATACTAGTCCTGAGTCAACTACAGTATATAAATGAAAAACAAGTTTAAAAGCATGAAATCACCTAGCTGTCACAAATCATTAGTACGAAAGCCCCAATAGGTATAAAATTACGCAAAGCAAATCGCAATAAACTCACAGTATCAGTTGAGCGATAGAAATTCTCTTCATCCTGCTTGTAAGATAAGCTTGCACCTCATAACCATTCAAACCAAGTAATATCAGTTTGACCATCTCAATAAATTTAACCCTTTTCTTTAGTTTCAGCAATGAACGGTGCAACAATGTACTTATAACCACACTAGCTTCAATACTGAGACCTAGCTAACTTCAACTTGTCATCTCACCATAAATATCATCAGAATGACAGTTATTCTACCTAGCACAAAAAATAAAGTGGTCAAAGTTTTATAAAAGACTAATAAAAAAAAACTTTGTGACAAGCAGTGCGTGATGGAGTTGACTTTGGTTAATGTTTGTTGAAATACTAAAATTGCTTAAAACATTGCAAAAATTGCCTAGGAACATTGTCGTTCGGCTCATGTAGCTTCACAAATCAAAAGTTTGTGACAATACAAAGAATACATAAAAGAAAGTGTTGACATCTCTGGTTTCAAGTGCAATTTGCGAGTGATCATTACAACCATGTAGCAGATCTTGTGGAGTTGAGTGGAATCTTCAATTACTAGAGATATCTAACATTCATTTGATGATGAAAGCTACGTTGGTGTTGTATTGTCATAAAGTCAAAGTGCTACCTCTTTTTTAATAATGCTGGGTAGGTTTTGGTGAAAATCACACGCTCCAAAAGCTGTTGTAAGATGTAAAACAGGATTAATTAGAGAATGAAACAAGACTAATCAGAGAATAAAACACAGGACTAATTTGAGATTGGGTCTCAATCCCAACCAATTAACAAAACATGCAGGATGACTGAAAAATAAATTCTATATTTTTCAACCATCCATACTTTTACTTTCACTTAATATTCTTTTTTGTCTGTTAATATAACCCTCAGAATAGTATGTTTATTGTAATGAAAGAAAATTATCTGAACACTCACATCTCATCTATAATTCGT
Organism: Apostichopus parvimensis; assembly: GCA_000934455.1. NCBI lineage: Eukaryota > Metazoa > Echinodermata > Holothuroidea > Aspidochirotida > Stichopodidae > Apostichopus > Apostichopus parvimensis. Next base: position 97,511 of record KN883703.1, read on the forward strand.
ACTTTCAATAAATATAGCGACATCCAATGCCCATCACTCAGTACCTTGCTTCGTTCAATGATATAGAGTGAGCCTATTATACACACGTCTAGATTTGCTATGTATCATACAGATAGACAGTTCTGCCATTTTGCTTTCTTTATATGAAGATAACTTTTATTTTCTCTCCTTTTTCTTTTTCAGTGAATCAGTTTTAACGCTCTGTATTTGTTTCCTGAAGGCAAAAAATACTTTCTAATCTTCTCAGAGGAATAACACCTCACAGGATATGTTCAACTCAAGAGAGGCTGGGGGATTTTGAGATGTACGAGGTGCGAGACACATCCCTAAGTCTCCAATAACAGGATCATTTAGCCAAGAGATTTAATATAAACTCTTGTGAACTTCTCACCCCATGGCATACTTTCATGTCTAATAGGAAAACATCCTTCAGTGTTTAAGATGCGCATAGAGAAAATAAAATAAACTGAAAATGCTGAAGGATTGATTCTGCATCACAAAGTATAAAGCAAAAAGGTTCACGTGTCCACTTGAATGTATAGTGAAATCGTACTAGATGAAGGAGCTGTTTTTACTGAAAATAACCAGTTCAGCCCTTCTTATAACCCACAACTCTTAACGGTTAAGTAGGAAGACTAGCAACCAGAATCTGCCGTAAAGAGCATATAACTTACTGTATTTGATTTTCCTTTTCTTTCCTTTTGAAAACCTCCACACCCCCTCCCCCCCCTTTTTTTGCCCCCCTCGTCCTAAGCATGCTGTTCAATGACCCACATTCCAGGCTGACAATTAAAAGCTTTCAACTAATGTTAGCTTAATTACAGGCCGTGAGGCTATAATACCCTTCAAGCAAATACCATGCCTCTTTTGAGATATGACTCATTAATAACACAACACACAAATCAAGGAATGCTGACTTTCAAGAGGAGGCCAATTCTGATCCTTTTTTCATGATTTCTTTCATGATTAGTGACTGAAATCTACAAACCACACAACTCACCCTATTTGGGCCATAAATGCAAAAGTTAGCCATTTACTTTTGTGCGGGAGATCAAAATGATTATTTTTAATACCTCTTTGTGAAGTTATAAAGAGTCACTCCCAGCCAGAGGGTACCAAACATGAGAATGGCGTAGAGGAGACTGTTTTCCTTCAAGCATTCCAGGGACCCATCTTGAGTAGATGTGTTGTATAGAGTAGTATTGCTGCAGGCATCTTCATAGTAATTCATTTTGAAATCTGAAAACATATGGAAAACCATTGAAGGAATTAAAAGAAAAATATTACCACAGCAATGTAGAAACATTAATATGGCATTAATGCTCATCGGTATCGCTGTTTAGTATGTTAGAAAATCAAATGATGGTTACTGGTATACAAACTGAAACTTGTTTTTTTATTTGGGGGGGGGGGGGGAGGGATGAGGAGGATTTGAGCGATAGTATTTATAGTTTCCTGTACCTGAATTGATCTTAAGAAATATCTGTCTTGCAACGCAGCATTTTCAACAACATTGATTGACTGTTGTATTTTTGCAGGGTGTCTGTTAAATTCATATTTAATATTCCTTAAGATCAACATCAACAAACAGTCCCCCCCCCAAATGGTATAAACTAGACTCTTTTCTGTCAATATATTGTATCAAGTCATGAATTGTTCATGCTTATATATCATAATGCGAATCATTGCCAAATAATATATACTTGGACAATTGTCAAGAAATAAGGAAATATTTGGAGCAACTAAAAGATGGTGTTGCACTATATAGCCTAGCAATCTCACAAAGTTATTCTCAGGCTAGAAATATAGACATATAATAAACAAGATTAATAGCAACCTAAAATTTTCCTTACTTTTTAGTTATGGCAATTATTTCAATGCCAAAACCTATGATGCTGATGATGGTAGTGTCATTCCTTACCTAACAACGCGACCATCTCAAGATTTACGATTCAAGCGGAAAAAAGGAAGGTTATTGAAATGGATGGTAATTACTTATCACACTTACGTAAGTGTTGATATATTATTCTCAGGTAATTGTCGTCATGAAATTCTATTTTTCTTAAAAGGTTTAAAATCTAGCTGGATATATATCTAGCTGTAAAGTAGGTTAGGGCTTTTACACATGATTTCACATATGTAAATTGAGTCTTCATTAGTTAAAGCGAGTAGATAAAGACTGGTTTTGTTAGTATTATAAACATTTTATGTCTAAAAATAATACAGCAAATTCTTTTGGTTAGTTTGTTGCATTTATAGTTATTAATTGATCTCATAGCATCTTCTTAACACCCCAGGAATGTCTGTTCCTTTCAAGAATACAAATACCAACACATACTAAACTAGATACACCTATAAAATTAGTGGAGAATGGAATATGGCTATTGTCACATGTCCAGTCGATGCATGGGTATAATAGGAACATATTTGTCTGTGTATGTTTTATCAGGGATGAGAACATAGCCACTGGTCAGTATTGTAATGTAAATTCCCTAAGTTTGGTAACAAAGGCTTGTGTGTACATGCCGAGTGAATTATCATGATAACAAGCAAAGGGTTTTAGTTTAGTTAAAGGACGGGGGACACAGAATTTATGCAACCTCTGTGAGAGGATGGTTTTGAGGGAATGCAGGTTTAAAGAAGAGTTCTGCTGGTAAGTTGGCTTCTGTTTTTGTATTTAAGTAAATAATATTGCATTTCTGTATTATATAAAGTAAACAATTAGCGGTCTAAATCAGTCCATGTGATTAAAGTGATCGGTAAAACATTGTGCAACGTCTTGTTAGGCAAATTATATTAAGGCATGTGAGCGGGTAAACTAGGCAGAAAAGTGGTTACAGTATAGTTGCTTGGAGATTTAGGTAAAGTGTAAGGAAATAATTATTTTCATATAATGAAATTTTACCAAAAACTAAAAGTATACAAACATTCGGTGATAACTTTGTCACGGGGATTAAGCATAAAGTAATGAAAGGTGGATTCCTGGAAACCATTTATTGTGTACGTAATAATTGTATTGTGTTACGTATTCCATCCACATTGTGTAGATATTGTGTAGTTTATTTAGAACATGATTAGTTATCCTTCATTTCAATTTATTGCAGGCTTTTACTGGTAGATGTTGCCTAGCAAAGGTATGCATCCTCCTTGAGGGAGCGATCTTCCTGTTTGACCCGGAGCCGCGGCGCTCCATGGGACTGTGTAGTTTGGCCTGTGAGGGCTTTATGCCATTATTTACATAATTATTACATAACTCACTTTTTCTACATTACCATGATATATCCTACACTCCACACATCCACCCCCAGTCTCAATCCCCCCCCCCCCCCCCCCCCACCACACCGCAAGTCAGAAAACCCCTTTTTCATTTCCAAATGAGAAGCATGCACCCCCCCCCCCCAGACAAAAGATAACAAGATATGGAATGTCAAGAATTTGTCATAGACATAATTATGATAACAAACAATACTGCAATGTTTGTGACTGAGCAATTTGACTACTGAAAACCTTTGGAAGCAAGACTGAGCAGTGACATACCATTCATGCTGCTATAATCCAAACGAGTTTATTCCTGAGAAGTAGCCCTGTCCTTTAAAAAGCTCTGCAGGGTTGTGTACTTGTGTATACAGCAACCTCAGTTTACCATAGAAAAGTTTATAGAAAATACAATTTTTATAATTCAACCTGCCATTTTGAGTAATTGTTGCAAAAATAAACTTTCTTCTTTGAAAGATTGGGTCTTTATTTCTAAATGGGTCTGTAGGGTAGGGCAGAAGTGAAAAAAGTGCCCATTCATATACATACAAATCAACAAACAAGTAGCCTGTAGATCTGCAAGTGAAATGCTAGGAAAATGTTGAAACCTGAGTTCCATTGCTACAGAGGATGTGACACTAACTATTTGAAGGACAAAGGACTGCTGCATTAAAACCCTCAGTCTTTATATCTTATCCTAACTTATTTGCAAAGGGATTTTTAGGAAATATTGCATGATTGCAACAGACATGCCTCTAGTCAAGGCAAACCGTCCTTCCGCAAACTGCTCTCGTTTTCTATGGCTCTTCTTGTTATTTCATATTTCTGCTTTTATCCTTGAAAGGTGACATATTATTTGTTATGACTCAATGAACAATAAATTCCAGGTTTGGTGAAAATGATGAATTTTTTTGCAAGATTTTGTCTGTCATCCTCTTATTTACTTATTCAGTTGTACATTTCAAATGGGATTAAAGATTTCTGTTTATGACAAGGTGCTTTATTGGTTTTGTTGAGTGTTCCGATGGACAAAAATATAAACTTTGTGAAATTTTAGTGTATGTTTACTAGTGGATAATTCTCTATTTTGATCTCAAACCATATGTAAACATCATTCATTCCCTCTGAAAAATTCTGAAAAAATTCAGGAAGCAAAGTTTTCCATAACATATAACTTAGGTATATATCTCTAAATTGACTTCTATGGTGCATAATATCTTTCTTAAGCAAAGGTATGGGAAAACCTCATATAGTTGGATTCCATTACCCACTACTGTTATATTTCTATGGTGTTTAATTTATTCCTTAAAATAAAAGCATGGGTCAATCAACCACTTACTGTTGGATAGCACGACGTACTACCATTGTATCTATCTATGGTGCATAATTTACTTTTATAGTTCTATGGTGCATAAGTTACTCTTTTATTTCTATGGTGCATAATTTACTCTTTTATTTCTATGGTGCATAATTTTACTCTTTTACTCCAAGGTGCATAATTTTACTCTTATATTTCTATGGCGCATAATTTACTATTAATATATTTCTATGGTGCATAATTTACTCTTATATTTCTAAGGTGCATAATTTATTGTGTTATTTGTATGGTGCATAATTTTACTCTTATATTTCCATGGTGCATAATTTACTCTTATATTTCTATGATGCATAATTTACTCTTATATTTCTATGGTGCGTAATTTTACTCTTATATTTCTATGGTGCATAATTTACTTTTATTTCTATGGTGCATAATTTACTCTTTTATTTCTATGGTGCATAATTTTACTCTTTATGCTGCATAATTTTACTCTTTTATGCCAAGGTGCCTAATTTTACTCTTATATTTCTATGGTGCATAATTTACTATTAATATATTTCTATGGTGCATAATTTACTACTACTATTATATTTCAACGTTGCATAATTTACTACTACTATTATATTTCTGCGGTGCATAATTTGCTACTATTACATTTCTACGTTGCATAATTTATTCCTTAAGACAAAAAAGCACGGGAGAGCCCGGTGCTGTTGAAATCTACGTCGTCGCCCTGCTTATTACGTCCCTGCAATTATCAATATGTCGAGATCCCATCTTGATTTAGTGGATTGCACTGTCACGAAATCAGTTGGCATGACTTCTCTCTTTGATTCATTCATTTATTTCCTAATTGTGCATAGCTATTCACCTAATTCATGTTAGAGACAGACAGTAAAGCCAGCATGGCTAAGCTGCAGCTGTACTTTCTTTCTTTATTCGTCTTCTTTTTTTCTAGTTTTTCTTCTTTTTTTCTTAATTTTTGCATCACGGAAATGCTATCAATCCATCTATCCGTGGGTATGTATATATAAAGAGTATTACAGAAAAGCTGGAATTTTTTTTTTTTTTACCAAAAAGCAACCTTAAGGATGGCTTTAGGCAGCAATTTAGTGTTGACATGTCAAAGTCTAACAAGAAAGGTAACATTTGAGTCAGGTGGGTTTTCTGAATCTATAATTCCGTTTTCGAGGGTAAACTTGGTAATGTCTGGTGGAAATGGAAAAAATCTGTGAAATTATAAAAGCTGACAGGGGTTTTTTTTTGGTGTTTTTTTTTGGAATTTAAACAGTGTTTGCAACAACATCATTATGTTTATAAGTTTACCACAAGCTCTGAGGATATTTTCAGGTAATACACATACAGCAGAGGAACATTTAATTAGCTGGATGCATCTTTCAATTATGCATAATGTAGATAGTTTATAGAACAATAATTCTGTCACATATATAGTTTGACTTGTTTATGTTTGAAATCATCCAATTAAATCTACATTATGTACATTGTCTACATTGGTGTTTTCGACTACGTTTCAGAAATGTATCACTTGAAAATCACTTGCAACACATGTGACTACAAGTTATAGGAAATTTGTTTTTCCCGGCTTTCACTCAAACTTCATTCCATCGTGACAAATAAATTAATTTTGTCAATCATGCACAGACTTTCGTGTCTGTCTCATAGAAAACCGAAATGCATGCTTAAATTTCCTCATTTGAAAATTAAACTTGAGCAGATATTTCAAGCCAATTTGACAGGAATAATCGCTTGGAAGCAAAAATCTCAGATTAATTGCAATTGTGGTTTTAAACTTGAACCTGTTGAGTACATAGTCTTAACTGAACTGCATGTGGAGGTTTCAATGTCCTGTTTACATACAAAAACTAAAAACATCTTGCTTTTTGGACAGAATTTTTTTGTTAAAGACTGGGCTCACAGTAAAAACATCCCTGACACTTAATAAGGAACTAAAATCATCATCAACTTTTGCTTTAAAGGGATTGAGAAAAGAAATTTGCCCCAACAGGAGCTCTTTAAAATACTTTTGTCTTCTGACAAGGCATCTATCTATCGATCTTGAAACCCTCAAAATTGGATACAAAATGTTTTGAATTGTCAGACATCTACATCCAGCCTAAAGTAATAATTCTTTACTTGTTTTTGTGCATGTAAGGAATATACAGACAGAGAATGTAATAATATCCAGCTACATGCACAGTTCATTTAAGAGCCAACATACAGCCCTGACAAAGTTGGACACATGCCAACACCAGTTTGTTTGTCAGTAAGTTAATAATAAACGACTACAGGCAGAAGCCTACACATCTTAGATCTGCTGTCACCATGTTAACATACCACGGCGAAACATTAGTGACCTGTTGTTCACAACAATTACCCAGCGGACACGGGCAAGGGTTCAAGGTCATCATATAAGATTTTCAAGTTTGGCTGCTATGCAGATATCTCCGTAGACCATGAAACTACTTCAGGGAGCCGGCTTAGAGACTGAGGCCCTTTATGGGGGTGGCATATGGCACATTTATGAGTTATACGGCTAAAATTTACTTACTGGCAAATAAAAAAATGGAAAAGAAAAAAATCCATAGCAAAGTGATGATAATATGCTATTTTGAATATTACAGACCATACATACGGTACGGGATAAATGTTACCATGTATCAAATGTTTTCAAAAAGTCTTTTCTGCATAACTTCTCAATTAACCATCAAACTGATCTCATTAGTGAGGAAACAATCTTTGATGAGGCTGGAGATAACTAAAATAGATCCATTTGTAAAGTGACCAAATATTGGAAAATCTAGCAATTTTGAGGACAGTATGATTCACTTTGTGGTACGTCAAGAATAAATTAAGGTTTGCCAATCATTAATTAACTTTTCCATCAACTAGGAATAAATATGTGGGTTTACATTCCAACTTTCACCTTTACGACAAATGGTAATTACATATTTGGCACAAATTCTGGTAATTAAAAGAGTTGAACTTACTGTGTGTCAAGTCTTTCAGGGCATCCACCGTGAAAGCTATGGATATAAATAGTGCAAAAATTTCCTCCGTGGACCTGCAAAAGACAAATAACATCATGGTATACTACTCTCCTTTGTAAATAATCGAATGATAATATCACAACCATGGTCATGCATAAACAATGAGCTAATGATGTAGAAGCTATGGAAAATATTAAATAAGGACTACTTCACCTTTCTATTTTCCATGACTCTTGTTTCTTTCTGTCATTATGGGACAATGTATTGTATGTTTACTATATGAGAGCCACTGCTTATTCTTGCCAATATATTGTATAAATAGACCTTGACCTTTATGCTCTGACAGGTATCTTTCAGCACACTCTTTCCTCCCTACCTGATTCACCCATGAGGGATGGGAGAAGGGGAAATGAAATTCACCCATGGGAGATGGGGGAAGGGGATATGACATTCACCCATGGGAGATGGGAGGAAGGGGAAATGACATTCACCCATGGGAGATGGGAGGAAGGGGAAATGACATTCACCCATGGGAGATGGGGGAAGGGGATATGACATTCACCCATGGGAGATGGGAGGAAGGGGAAATGACATTCACCCATGGGAGATGGGAGGAAGGGGAAATGACATTCACCCATGGGAGATGGGAGGAATGGGAAATGACATTCACCCATGGGAGATGGGAGGAATGGGAAATGACATTCACCCATGGGAGATGGGAGCAAGGGGAAATGACATTCACCCATGGGAGATGGAGGAAGGGGAAATGACATTCACCCATGGGAGATGGGAGTAGGGAAATGACATTCACCCATGGGAGATGGGGAAGGGGAATGACATTCACCCATGGGGGATGGGAGTAGGGAAATGACATTCACCTCGTATGTAGACTTGTGACATCAATGTCAATGGTTTTTAAGCAGAGAGGCGTAGAATAATGGTGCACTGAGGGAGGGGGAGGTGAAGTGGGAGGGGAAGGGGGTAGTCTTTCTAATATATATATCCAAGAGGACTTCATGATCCTAATTAAAATGGTTAATACTTTCACATGTCAAAGGTGGCATGAAGTGAGACTAGGGAGGCAACAACCTTAACTTCAAAAGTCCCTGTTAAACTGTTTGAATTCCAGTGAAGCATTTATTTATTTCACATTCATGTAAATATGAGTTCTCTTTACCTTTGTTAGCATCCATTCTCACATGTGTACAAGATCCCTAAACTTAAGATGAAGCAAAGTTCATCTTGATACCTTTCTACTTCTCTTCTTGCTTTTCGTACTGGCATGCACATAGTACACTGTACACATAGTGTACGGTGCACAGTACACATGTAGTGCACATGTAGTGTACGTAGTCCACATAGACATAGTACATGGTACACATAGTGTACATGGTACACATAGTACATGGTACACATAGTGTACAGTGCACGGTACACATGTAGTGCACATAGTACACATGTGTAGTGCACGGTACACATAGTGTACATGGTACACATAGTGAATAACCCGGTAAAATGCTGTGGTGAGTTTACAAATAAGCACATAAAAATATGACATACTTTACATTTGTTGCGAAGAAGGCTTAGCAAGTTTGTTACCCCTGGTTTAGTTTTTCGATGCTGCTTGACAAGGGCTTATAAAATTGATTTCGAAACAAGACTACTTTCTTAAACATGACAGAGTTTTGAACAAAGAAAAGCATATCACAACGGAATATCTCAATTAAGTGGGTCAAGTTTGTAAATTTTTAACGTATCCCCTTTCTCCTCCCCACGTACCCCCCCCTAATACTATGGTGCTGCCCAAGAAATCCACACCACAGCCAATGCATTTTGTGTCCTCAGGTTTATTCTACATCAAAGCAAGAAACTGACTAATAATTCCACTTCAATATTCATGTATAAGTCACTGCTCTAAAGGTGTCTGTAAGGAGATACAAATAACAACCACCAATTCATTACAGTTTATATATTGAATAATTAATGGAAAACATTGTGAATGTGTATTGAAATCACATGACTCATCACCATCAATTTCATGGTAATTTTACAGGGAGCGATTACTCAAGTAATGTTACAATCATTGAAGAAGGCAAAAAGAACACCTCCAGGGATGACATATCAAACGCTGACTAAATTTCAGCAGAAATTTATGCTTTGCATGTAATATACGTTCTAAACTGAGAAAATTGGAGCGTGTGTGTGTTCCTAATTCCATATACTACAGCTGGCTTGCAAGTTGTTCATCTTTAGAATATGTCTATAATGTCCCAAACACTTCTGTGAGGACAAGCTGATGATGGCACTGTTTATATAAATTCCTCTAAATTGCTTCTTTAGTCTGAATCTGAAGATGATCTTCCTGAGATGAAAACGTCAGGCCTACTTATGTGTTAGCTCAGAATTGTTGAAAATTGACAATTCATAATCATGGACGTTAAATATGAATCTAAGAGACTGACTTCGGTCAGCTTGCAGCTTTGATAAGCCAATGATGGCTTCTTCGCGAGTTCCTGCTTGCAGGAGGATCTAAAATACATACATACATACACGCATTCATACACGCATATGTGTGGTTATGTCTGTTGAATTTCACACAAATTACAAGCACCAAGCAAGAGATGGATGAAGCACTCCTTGCAATGTTATTTACAAATCCAGAAAAATCTCTTGTTTTTCCATTAACTTTTGTGTACACATTTCAGAGGAGCTGATATAATGGTCAGTCTGTTGGTGAGATGACTGGGCTCCTTCAAAATGGCTGACTTCTTCAGTCGTCCATTTTGATTTATGAGCCGCAGATAATTTCTGGGCCATTTCTCTGAAACTGACAAATTGTGTTTATAAGGTCAATAATCTATGGTGTCACATATACTATTTATAACATTACATGCATATTAAAAACAACATGTTTTTGCCTTAAAAACATTCTTTCAAATCTAAATACACACAGTAGATATGGAAGGTTTTATGTATTTCTCTGGAAAGAGCTGAAACCAAATGTGAGGCAAATCGAATCCTTGTAATTAATGGAATATTGCAGAATTATAAAAGGAACTATAAATAACATCTTGACTAAAGAAAGAAATCTTACAACTTCTTTTTACTCAAGCTTACACAAACTGGATATCTTGCTGGTGAAATATGACGTATATGTCTTTACAATGACAGTGATAGGCCTGCCATACATATGGGATTCATATACTCCATTTTATTGAAATTTCCATCCTAAACTCAATCTTGGGATAAAAGCATATTAAAAAGTGCTACCACCTTGGAAAGATACTTTATGTCCTGTGAGTATATACCTCAGGGAAACAACAGTATATGGTTAAGACCTGTTTGTAATATCCTGGATAATAATTTCTTATCTCACAGTTCTTGTGTAAAACATTGCAATTCAGCTTCTTGGATAAGAAGACATGGTTAGAAAGAATAAAAAATACCCTCCCCCCCTCTACCCACATGAAAACAAATAAATATAGTTAAAATGCTATAATGTATTGCTCTAGTGCTATAATGTATTGGTTCTTTGTGCTTGAAAGTATCTTTAAATCAATATCAAAAGATTTATCGAAGGGGTGGTGGTGAGGGGGGGCGGGGGGGGGAGGAGAGAGTAAAGATTCAATTCCAGCAAACAGAGCTGTTGTTGATATTGTTGTTGCAATCTGACAGGAGAAGGTAATAATTAGCCTCACCCCGTACTCTTAAACATATCTTGAAATTTAACCACATCTGATATGTGTATTTTCTTAAATGACTTGCTATTGTATTACATGTGGTGCATAATGGTGCATGATATATACACGATCTTATTTTGTCCCCACCCCCACCCACCCCCTCACCCTTCCTCTTCTGCTTTACCATCTTCTCTTCATTATGTTCCATCCACATGTTTTATTCCTTTATACCAAACCCCACCCCCTCCCCGCCCCCTCCCCCATCCTTTTGTCTCCTTGCTCTGCATTCACTCATCACCCTCCATAAGATCAAAACATCAGGCCGTCTATTAAACTATTCTACATGTAATATCTTCTTTACTTCACAAGCGAATAATTTCATCAGTAAATAAGTGACATAGGATAAGCGGGCTCAGAACACCTACCTGGTAGACCATTTGATGAGTCTACTTGCATCTGTCAGAGAGTATATCGTTAGGAAGAAGGAGTTCCACAGACCCACCAACGAGTACATGGTGAAGAAATCCAGTTCTAGGTCCATGCAGATGCTATAGATTACTGGAGGGTGAAAGAAATGCAATAGAAATGAATCCAATTTACATCAATAAGGATAATAAAAGAAATTGTTTAAAAGTATCTGTGACATATGCTCTCCTTTTTTGCAGTATTATCCAAGAGGGAAGAAAAACAAAAGGTTTGTAACAATTAATTAGAAGAGCCTGTGACTTAAATTATATAGGTCAAATACACTACCAACATATAGGGCTTCCGGTAATTTTACTAGGTAATTAATTTTTAATGAAGACCGACCTAGCCCTCTATATATAATTGCTTCTGCTAGCATCAAACTCATCACAGTGGACGTTCTTTGTTCAACTTTCTCCTGTTTAATCATTTCATCTTGTATGTAATATACACAGTCAAAAATACTTAACTCAGCTTCTTGTCTGTTCGTAGAAAACTGTTTCGAGGGTTTAAACATGCAAAATTAACAGAGTTCATTATATTTTGTAACCACACAATGTTGTACATTGAGATGTCTCTATGGATACAGCCAATACATGTTTTCTTCATTTTCAAAATACTTCAGAGGAAACTTTCATAGTTTTAGTATTTGACTGAACTGTACATCGCTTGCTCTCTATACATTTCCTCAAAATTGCCGCGATGTAGGTTTGTTATAAATTATATTAAAACAGAAACTTTTGTTAGACTTACTTTTAATGTACAGAGCTAGTGGAGCTGTGGTGAGAAGCACTATAAGGGGTTGTCCTCCAAATATAGCAAAGAATGCACCCCCTAGCATTTGTGATGTAATCACTCTTTGTACATCTGTTAAAAAAAAACAAAAGAAAAAAAGGATGAATTAGAAAACATTCCATACAAATATTATCAGCAAAATTTGCTAGGGGACATAATTAGGAAATGATAAATGATAATGAAATAGCGATGGTCAACTTTCTACAGTTTTTAAACAACAGCTCTCAGGATGAAAAAGTTTTACCTGCAAGAAAATTAGACCAAACCAATGTCGAAGAGATTTCTACAGACTTCCACATGTATCTGCTAGTAATATCGAATTAAACCATTACTAACACCATCCATCACCCCCCCCCCCCCCTCCCACTCTCAGAGGAAATTCTACATGTTGATAACATTGACTGTGTTCGGTTTCAACAGGCTAGTGAAATTTTAAAGTTAAAATGTCAAACTGGGTTAGTTTTGGGAAGTTTTTGTACATCTTTGTGAGGTGGTAAAAGTCAGAGAGTTTGGGTAATATAAGATGATATTGCTGTGTGAGTTGACTTTTCGTAAATTAAATTATAATAGCTTTCAAACATACGCAAGATTATGTTAAAATTTGACATTTACCTGCTGCTGACAAATTTAAATTGCAAAAAAAAGAGAAACCTAATACAATTCAAGACACCTAGTTTGAAGTTACTGACATAACACATGCAAGTTTACAGACTGTGACTAGGCTGAATTTTTCATTAAAATGAGGCCAACTATTTCAATGCCATATTAAACCCCATTGCAACATTATAGTTATTTATAGTAGCTGCAAAATGTGCATAACTTGCCTTCCAGACAATCCAGAAATATATTAAATACAAGATCAGTTAAACGATGTGGTACATACAAGTTATCTGTATTATAATCAGTATTTCAGCATTGTAATGATTAAACCTAGGGGACCTAGGGGACCCCGGGGCCAAGGATTAGATGGGGCCTTTAAGGCAAACAAAGCGATCTTATTTGTCAGACCACACTAGACCACAATGAGATTCAGTTCCCTAATCTTCTTGATGATACTGAATCTAACAATTAAGTGTTACTTTTGAACACAATGTGATGTGTGCTCGGTTTTGTTTTAGTCATATAAAGGCCCTTAAGGCTCCAACGGGGCCAAGGAATTTGCCCGCTCTCAACTCCTGGCATTGTGCTACTGAGTGTACCATGTAAAAAAAAGAGTATACTAAAGAAGAAAAAAGTTTCTGGATGAAAGCTTTTGTCAGAATAAAATGGAGTTATTATAATAATTAGCTAATCAATGACAAAAACTGTTAATTATGCAAATGAATCAGTTCACTTCTATCAGAAATATATTTTTATACATATTTGTTACGTCTGGAAACATTGCTGATTGCAAAAAACTTCTGCTCTGAAGTGAAACCTTTGACTTGTTATACATATAATTTCTATTTACTAAAAGCTGCATACTAGTGAAGTCACTTAACGAACTATTGATCAACACATGAATGAAAATTAACACCTCTTGATTTTTCTTTTAACTTTTAACTGCTTCTGTTTGCCTCAAACAATGAAACCTGCTATGAACTATGCAGATTTCTTTTTAACATCCACAACCCTACAACTATCTACAAAACAATTTATTATATGGCCTGGAACTAATTATTCATTCATATATCCAGATGTCTGCTTGTGTGATATTTTGAGCATTTTGAGCATAATTACTCTCTGGGTTCTTTCACCCTATAATCAACCTAGCTCAACATGAACTGTCCACATTAATCTACATTCTAGGCCTCAGATTTGCCTGTTAGGTTATTTTGTAACTTGATCATTTTGAGTTTAAATATAATAATATAATATAATATAAGGAGCCAGTACAGTAAAGTGGAGGAATAATGGACAACAACATAAAGAAAAAAAAGGACAGAAATTATACCTATACGACAGTAACAATACTTGACAATGTTTATAACCTATGCCTGCCATACAAAGAACATTTTTTACTTTCATCTTAACAATTTGTGATTTCAAGTTATTAGTTTTGTTATTAAGTATTATTAAACCTGTTATGACCCATAATATTTATTGAAACATTACTAATCTGTAAATTTCAATCGGTTTACATTAAACAAGGCAAGAGAATTGGGGCAACGGAATTAATGCGACACGATGATTGGCAGTGACTTTAATGACAGATGTTATTTACAGTACTTTGAAACTCACACGAATGTCAGGTTAGTATAATTTGGAATTATAGCAGCATATTTAACTAATTTGTATAACTCATATTTAAAGATGTAGAATTTCTATCAACAGATTAATAATCCCATATATCTGGTTACATATTTGTAATAACATATTAAGCAATTCAACTTAACAAATTACTACTTAGTAAATGAGAATTAAAATATTTTAAAAGATTAATTAATTTGTACTAATTAAAAGACGAAAAATGTGCTATAACATATGAACAGTTTCAGGTTATTATATTGCAAAAGGAATATTTAAGGTGAAGTTTTTTGCTGCTCAATAGATCCTATAGTTCATGAAAACTAGTAAAATTTAAGGCTATAAACCCATGATGTGGGCTCGCTCCTCAGTTAAAGCAAAATTATGTTAATGCAAATCCCCTGTTTGATACATTCTGAAAATAATTCAACTGTAACGTGTATTTTATTACTTAATGCTCATAGCATCCAAGGAGACATCAATCTCCATTTTCCTTTCACAAATTTTGTTAGACCTTGTGAACATGTTACCTTAGGCCACAGCAATCTTTTATTTTCTATTAGTGTTGATTCTTGGGAGTTGATGTGATAGTCTTTGCAGTTCAGCCACTTTGATTAATGAGTCCCTGA
Organism: Apostichopus parvimensis; assembly: GCA_000934455.1. Classification (NCBI taxonomy): domain Eukaryota; kingdom Metazoa; phylum Echinodermata; class Holothuroidea; order Aspidochirotida; family Stichopodidae; genus Apostichopus; species Apostichopus parvimensis. Next base: position 112,890 of record KN883703.1, read on the forward strand.
TATTTACAGAGTCATTTCTCAAAATAAAAGGGGTGTAGCAATGCAAACTGGACTAATGTCAGTGGGTTTTTTACAGTAGAGTATATATATCAAACTTCATTTTTCTACCTAACATCATGGTACTACTATGCAGGTCATACTGTTATTTGCATAGTCTGGATATAACGATTGTTAGAAAGTACTTGCACAAATACACATAATTAGACAAAATAAAGGGGAAAACATCACAAGAATCACCAGTTTCTGGACTAGGTCAGTGGGTTTGTTTTACAGTAGAGTATATATATCAAACATCATTTTTCTACCTACCATCATGATACTACTAGGCAGGTCATACTATTATTTGCATAGTCTGGATATTTCGATTGTTAGAAAGTACTTGCACAAAATACACATAATTAGACAAAATAAAGGGTAATAAACATCACAAGAATCACCAGTTTCTATTGATTTTAAGATATTTTTTCACATAAGACAAGAAATATCTGATCATATATACCCGACTATATATAAACCTATACTACAGTGAGATGGAGTAATACAAGTCTCTGCTTTCTTGCTCTGATTCACAAATGAATTCATTTCACCTCTTTGATGTAATTTATCACTACTGTAGGGGGGGGGATAGACACATGGTTGCCATGGAAACCTTCATCCAAATATAAGCAAAAATGGATTTCAATATGCATTGGGGACCCTCCTTTTTTTTTATATCATTCAACACTCTTGCTGTTTTAAGTAAAATATGACACGACTTTGCCACTTGAAAATGTACCTCAATGTTATCTAGTTACATGCTTCACAATAATTCACATGGGTTGGCTAATATTGATACAATTATCCTGGGATAGCCTAACATGAAGGATATCCTTCAGAGGTAGAGAG
>KN883703.1:118409-132630 GCA_000934455.1 Apostichopus parvimensis
TGAAAATAATTCAACTGTAACGTGTATTTTATTACTTAATGCTCATAGCATCCAAGGAGACATCAATCTCCATTTTCCTTTCACAAATTTTGTTATACCTTGTGAACATGTTACCTTAGGCCACTGCAATCTTTTATTTTCTATTAGTGTTGATTCTGGGGAGTTGATCTAATAGTCTTTGTAGTTCAGCCACTTTGATTAATGAGTTGCTGATACTTACAGGGTCATTTCTCAAAATAAAAGGGGTGTAGGAATGCCAACAAAACTGGACTAATGTCAGTAGGTTTTTTTTATACAGTAGAGTATCAAACTTCATTTTTCTACCTAACATCATGGTACTACTATGCAGGTCATACTGTTATTTGCATAGTCTGGATATTTCGATTGCACAAATACACATAATTAGACAAAGTAAAGAGAAAAAAAAATATCATAAAAATTCCGTTTCTATTGATTTTAAGATATTTTTTCACATAAGACAAGAAATATCTGATCATATATATACCCGACTATATATATAAACATATTCTACAGTGAGATGGAGTAATACAAGTCGCTGCTTTCTTGCTCTGATTCACAAATGAATTCATTTCACCTCTTTGATGTAATTTATCACTACTGTAGGGGGGGATAGACACATGGTTGCCATGGAAACCTTCATCCAAATATAAGCAAATATGGATTTCAACTTATGCATTGGGGACCCTCCTTTTTTTTTTATATCATTCAACACTCTTGCTGTTTTAAGTAAAACATGACACGACTTTGCCACTTGAAAATGTACCTCCATGTTATCTAATTACATGCTTCACAATAATTCACATGGGTTGGCTAATATTGATACAATTATCCTGGGATAGCCTAACATGAAGGATATCCTTCAGAGGTAGAGAGTGTATAGTAAGAAATCTAACTGAAAACACATGAATATATTCATCCAGAAGCAGTGTATGTACTTTAATAATGGCCTATAGAGCAGACAGTCTTTAGGCTCTTTGTTGGTGCATAATATAATATATTCCCCCCCCCCCCTCCCCCTCAAAAAAGGAAGAAAGGAGAACTGCTTACTTGTACCTCAGCCGCAAGTTTTCATGATACATTCCAATTATTGATATTTATTTAATAAAAACATTCACACAGCAATTCGTCAATGTTATTTGCTGCAAGCATTTGGAGATAAAGAGTTTGTAAGTTTGAGTTGAGGCTAACAACCCTGCATATAGGCTATGTAAATTATTAACACCCAGCATATTGTACGCACTACATAAAGAACTGGTACAAATTAGAATATTTGTGACAATTTCAGAATATGATTTACCTGAGGAAATGTTGGACGGTTATTTACTACATTACATGCAGAATAAGCTAAGATACACCTTACAATACCGAACAGCTAGGTTTATCAAAATGTATCACAACGTATTGCATGAGAAGTCACAACCACCACATACATGTATGCACTGCAGACTCATTCAACAACGGTGACAATTGCATTGACAGCCGGTTAAGATTAAACTTTTCATCGCAACAGATATACTGCTTTGAATCATTTAAAGCAATTAATGTTTCTCCATGCCTACTAGGAACATGCAGATCCATAGAAACATTGGTTGGAGCTGCAAAAGGCCAGAGAAATGGCTGAAACCTCTTACGCTAGGTTGAGAAATATATATGAAGGAGAGAGATACTCAAGCCTATATAAAGGTATGTATGTATGCCCAATTAGTGCAAGATAACAAGCCAAAATTTTGTTTGCATTATTATTTGCGGGCCTGACTTGCCCCACAGGCCGCCTATTCGGAAACCCCCTGGTTTGAAGGGTTGATCTAGTTGAGCAAATCAACATTTGAATATCCGCCCTCTAGTAAGACTGCCATTCATTTTTCGCCACTGCCCAATTCTTCACCTTCAAGGTTATTAGTCTGGGACATTAGCCTGTGTGTTACGTAATCAATTCGCCAAGCCTAGCAAAGGAAACATGCATGGATAAGTCACTTACACAGCTCAAATTTCCTGTGATCTACCCGAGAGCCCGATGCATGCAGGTAAACGGTTATGCCAGTGGTATTAGAGGGTGCATTTTCAAATGAACAGCAACAACAATACCATAAATTGTAATTGTTCCACATGATTATCAATTTGTTTCATATGGCAGTTATTCCTACAAAATACAACCAACAATTAGTACCATACATGTATTCCGACTTCTGCAAGTGGACACTAAACACTTCTGTCCTTTCAAGTATATTTTCCTTGTTTCAGCTCTTCTATTATATAGTATTATACTGTGGTACAGCATGTCATATTAATTGAGTGGCATATGCATGTCTCAGCACTATTAACTCTAAAGCACACTTTGAATGGAACAAATGAGTCTATCTCTCTGATCTCTAGAACAGACAGAAAAGAAATATTATACACAGTATGGTACTTATTCCCAATGCACAAACTGGACAGTTGCCAGTCTCATCCCCAAATTGACCCTCTTTAACCAATTCAGGGAATAATTTATCCGGTATCGCATTGCAAAGATGCTACAAGTAGCTATGCAAAATGGGCAAACTGCTGTACCAAGTGCAAACATGTATAGCAGTTTATGTACACAGGTAACATAGCCTTCAAAAGTGCTATACAAAATTTAAGCACTAAATGATTCCCAGCCATTCTCTGATAAAATGTACATCTGGCATTTTAAACACTGAAGGTAAAATTATTAAAACAGCTTTTTGAGTTTTGTCACCGTTTTCCCACCGTTTTCACATGTCCATCGAGTTTATACACAAAATAGCAAACTAAGATTTTAGCCAAGTGTTTTCCCTGTCAAGAGCGTTAACTAGCGAGTAATTAAGGACTTCTGCAGATAATCTTTTTTCTGCTGTTTCTGCAAAGTGCCTGGCATGAACACCTTCGGGTGGGTACCGGCGCTATAAAAAGTGTCCATTATTATTATTATTATAATGAGTAAATTGTCTTCTGACAAATTCCTCATTTAAAATTAATCGCATACAGTTCCCCAAGTCTACTAGTTTGAATTCAACCAATCAGTGAATAGCTAACATGTTTACTTATGAGCGGTTGCTTAAAATAGATAATTTGAGAATCCGCCCTGTAGTAAGACTGCCATTCATTTTTGCCACTCCCACTTCTTCCCCTTTCAAGGTTATTAGTCTGCGAGAGCCTATTTAAATGTCATTCATAGAATTTAAATATTCATATTATAGGCTAGGTTTATTGCGATCCTACGGAAATTAAATATGAGAAAAACAACTTTCAAAGTAGTAAATTTTTCTACTTTGATTCCAGCATTTGAAGTTATATTTGAATAGATAAGCTGGTCACGTACATCGTTATGGCATGGAGGGGTCAATGAGGTTGAGAAAATCATAGAAAAGGATGCAAAAAGCTGTTTTAATAGAGATGAAACAAACAAAATGAAAACAAAATGTTAAATTTTGACAGCTTATTGTCATCTTTGTCAACCTTCCTTTCCTGAGCAATAGACTATGAATCAATGAATTCATTGAATATCTGTTAACACCTAAATTAAGAGGGCAAGTATACTTATATTTGAAACCTATTAACTACTTTAATAGCCGGATTTATCCTATCTCTAAAATTCAATCTTTCAATCACATCTTAAATTTTAGTTCGAATGGATTAATATACATTGTGACATTGTCATGATATCCGATCATAAAGTTGAATATAAAGTATAAAATTTTATGACTAGAATTAATGATTTTCAGTCCTAGCTGCTGCACACCTTCTGGTTTATCGCACTCATCAAACTTTTATTGATACATAATTCAGAATAGGTCTTTCACAGGTTACAATGCTCCACTTGTTTTTGCACCCGATTCATCATCTTCCTTCAGCAAATTAGCAGTAGAGGAGAAAAACATTTCCTTAGAAAAATATCACTTTAGTTATTCTTGGAGAACAATCTCCATGGCAACGATTTGTCTAATTCCCAGGACATGAAGGTCTATATTCCCATCCAGCCCACACGATCGAAAGTGAGAATTCAATCGGTTGTGAATCCAGGCATCAAATCTACTCTGAAACATATATCCATCTCTGAGCCTTCTCATCATGTTTGTATGTATGTATGTATGCAAATAGTAATCCAAGAAAGATGGAAGGGGGGGGGGGAACAAAAAAAAAACCAACCTTTGTGAGCAAAATCATACAAAGCTGTAAGATTCTGAAAACTAAGGGATTTTGTTCTAACATAAGTTTCCCTCCATGATGCTACTCAGATGAAACAGTTTTACATCGCATAGTTCATATAATAAAGTGCCATTCATGTGTACACATTAAAATCTGGATTTTTTCTGCCAGTGGACTTTTTGTTAGAATGTATAACAACATTGCCACATTATAATAGATATAGTGGGATACATACAGACACAATATATTTCACATTACGCATGTCCCTAAACAGACGATAGAGAAATGCAATTATGACAAACAAGACAAACATTGAATTTCATAGCTACTAGTACAACAGCATCTGACAGTATTTGTCTATTCACATTAACATCAAACTTAGATTTGGAGCTCATGTGGCTATATTGCTTTCGACTTAACCTCAAGAAAATTTCATGCACTGAAGTTTCCAAAATGAGAATTTATTCCTACTAAATTTATACCATTTAATATTCTAAGAAAATGAGAAGGGCAAATTAGTTATATGAATATATTCATAGCACTTTTATATATTGGTACCTGCTTAAAGCAAGTTCCCCTTGCACAGTTGCACAGCAGTTTTACCAAAGCTTCCGAAGATAAATCAAAATAAGATTGCAATCGATCGAACTATAAACACACTCCTAGAATGCTTCACCGAGTGAAGGTTATAACAAGTGATTAACATATTTGTTACAATCATAAACATTTTCTGTCCGAGACAATTCAGTATTTATAATCACACGTATATAGCAAAGTAAACAATTTCAAATCAACTTCACTATTTGAGACGAATCTATAACTTAAACTACTACTGTAGCTATATATATACACATATATATGGTATGAGCTTATAGCTGTTAATGCTGTTGATTATGTTTACTTTTAATCTACATGTAACTTATAATCTACATGTAACGACATGTTGATATTGCGAGTTCACTCACACAGGGCTTAATAATATCACATATCAAACAAATAAAGTATTTTCCAAAAATTTCCAGCCATGGCATTTACTTATAAGGCTTTTCTGTTTGCATTTCATGCATCAACTTCTAGCAATTAAAAGAAAAAAAAAAGGCTATGGAGTAATATTACGTGCTGCAATAGGTATCTGGAGTAACATTTGAATTGAATTCTGACTCCCTCCTAGATGTTCTAGCTAACTGAATTAACACTATAACTAGGAACAAGTTGATGACTACAACTAGATATTCAATTTCTTAATATCTAATTAGTATTCATAAGAAGTGAAAATGGGAAAATATAAAAAGACATTCTCACTTTTTCTTCTCTAATGAATTGAAATTCTGACCGTACAGAGATTCAGCTAATGAATTGTACGATCAGCAATTAATGGATTTTCAAATTTAAGTGATCATTGCCTGGTATGAGTTTCATAATTGTACTTAGCCTTGACACACAAGTATTCTCATATTACATTACCTCAGTACATTATTCCCTTACTTCATATATAATACATAGTTTACCATACAATATTTTTTGTCTGGACCAGTCCTGAATGTCCTTGTTTATAATCTATTTCTCTTATACTAAATTTGCTTATCACTGACTATATGCATGTAATGGTGATCATTAAGTGTTTTACTGAGGGCGCTGTCATATCTGTCCTAAGAAAGTCGTAGATATGGTTCTGTGGCGATCCTAATTTGCGGGATCTATACTGTTTACAGGTCTACAAAAATACAAATCTCAGTTTGTGTTCTAGCTGTGAAAATATGTTTAAAAGATCACGTCTTGCAATATAATTACTAGAAGGATCGCAGGAATAAGTCTAGTATATTCCATTTTGAGATTTGGATATGATTTTACTGACTCTCAAACCTTAGACTCTGACTCAAAATACCGTTCAGAAGCTTTCTGACTGGTTGACAACCAGGCATGTGTAAAGTTGCCAAAACGAACAGTGGGCAACTTTTGTTGCTGATGTGTGTCAGTTATGAGTGGTATATGTTAGCTGGAATATGTCACACTATGTCTCCCTTTAAAGGGTGTGAAGACTCGCGCAAAAAGAAATGTATAATGCAGGTAATTTGACCTAGTTTCAAATGAGGTGTAACAGAAGTGTTAAACACCACCATCGATCCCAGAAAATACACACACAGCTTGCTACCGTTGGTAATTAGACACTAGTGTACTGTCAGTACATACAGCTGCGGTCAATACACACAGCACAGTATACAAACGATACAGCGATGGACATTTCAGGTCCAGCTAAAGATAACAATTAATGTATCACGTTTCATTACTGTCTACATTTTGTAGCGATACGAACAAAACTTCACTTGCAAGCAACAGAAAGTAAACTTTTTCAGATGGCCGCACGCAGTTTGGGGGGAGTCTTCAATGCCTTTAATAGGGAATGTGCATGTAATTTGCACAGAAGTGTCCTTCAGAGATTCCGCAGAGGAATTCTCAGTGATTACAGAGACCGCAGTTTGTCAAGTTTGGTGGCACTAGAACTAGGATATGACAGCGTCCTCTGCTGACCTAGGGCATGGTAGGAGATCCCCATTATAGGCCTCGCAAGGAAGGCAGGACAGGGTTAACTGTGAATACATAATTTCAAACTGTGGAGAAGCATACATCATCATAAACCATCATGTGATAGGATGCATGCATTGATAATCCACTAACCTCACTCCCTGCCTCACATCCCCCCCCCCCCCCCCCCCCCGCTCCTCTCTCTCTCTTCTTCAATCATATAAAGTAAACTCGATATGGTCATTACAGTGCTGGAAGCTTGAAACCTTTTTCAATTATTCATTACATGGCCATTCATTTTTTTGTGTGTGCTAATGTGATATTGATTATATTAATAAAAAGATCCCAATGGGAAAATCCTCAGGTTATCAATATTACACATCACACAAAGAAAAAATTGCAGCCTCTGGCATTCAAACAGAAATAAGATTGTACTTTAGTGTTTCTCCTCTGTCGAAAAATAGTACTACCAAGATGGCTGCAAGTGTCAAGCTTCGCAGCTTTTGTAAATCAAATCCATCTGTGAAATGTACTTCATCTTATAGTCAATTGAATGAATGAAAAACTAAAATAAACTGTACCTCAACCCATCAATTTTATTAAACACTCTCCTTTAGATAAACTAGTTCCTTTGACCTCCTGCAGCAGACTTTGGACAAACTAAAGTAATTGATCTAAATGGGATCGCAATATATTCTCATTAGACAAGGTATGCGCAGACACGGTCAGTTTGTCCCAGAGAGAAACGTGACCGGGTAAACTGAACTGCAAACAAGTTCTTACCAACATGGTCGAAGTGATTTAATGTCCAGGAAATTAATCTACGATCAAGGGTCAGGAAGGGAAGCAGGTGTATCACGAGAGTCACGAACGATTAGCCTTGCGAGGTGAAAGACCGTAGTGAAATCGAGACAGATATTATCTCCTGATTTATGACGGACCGTTTTTGTCATTGAGAAGCTTTTTCAGTGCTGCCAAGGACGCTACTTGTTTGAAGGAGATTTCTAACCACTCTCGTTAATCCTCCGAATTTTAGGAACTATAGGAACTAAAGCCTGCGGATCTTCAACTAATTTTGGAAGCTGTGTGTATGTATAAATGCCGCGCTGAATGACACCATTATAAAAATAGATCAATGTACTACTATAAAGGAAATTGTACAGCAGTGTACCCTAGGAAAGTACACAATCTCCTCTTTCCTATCTATCTACCACCCCCATCTCCATCCCTCCCTCCTCCCCCACAAAAGGAAACAAGGTTCCTGAAATTCTTCATCACAGTTACTTATTATAATTAGTTGCTTATTTGCTGATCTACATTAGATAGGTTCAGTACATGTGGGGATGAGTGAAACAGACTGTCATAATTAATATAATGGAAAAGAACAAAATTCCAAAACATAGCAAACAATTTCTCAAATTAATATCACGATAGACCAGTTTACCTTAAAAGTAAAAATAGTATTGCTTTCATGCTGATTAAACCAAGCTACAATGGTCTCCACTATAAAACTGATTTTCATTAACCTAGAGCTTACACTACCAGCTGCATCATGTACAGTAAGATTTTTTTTTGTTTTTATAAAGAATCCATCATGAATAGGGCCTCTAAGTCATATCCCTGTCTGATATAAGAATATTATTGTTAAAAAAAAAATCTTTTTCATCTTTTTTTTTCTTTCAAAAACAAACCTTTTGAAATTAAACCATTGAATTTTTTGGAAGACTTTCAAGTCCATCCCTTAAGAGAAGTTCTTGTTAGTTAGGCCTCCTGTGGGAAGACATCAATATAACTTGATTAAGTATTAATTCATAACAAAAAGCAACTCCCTCATTAATGCATCAGCAATCATGGCCTGAACAATAAATGAGAATTTTATTCATATAGAAACCCTGCTGCTAACATTGGAGGTGACTACATGACGTAGAAATTTTATTTTGTCTTGATGATGGAATCGATAAACCTCCACGGATAAGCAATAAATATTGCATGTGAATTATGAAATGGAATAGCTGCCAGATATGTTAGAAGTCCTAAATTGTCCAAAACAGAGCTATACAAACTTGAAAATTTGTTTTATTGACATATAACAAAATTACTGTAATTTCATAAAATATTTAGGCCTATAAGTGGTATGCATATTCAGTAAAATACAATTACAGATCTAGATCAGAATCTATTTAATCCATCAATCAATCAATGACATTTACAGAGTACTAAAATCACATAATTGCCCAGGCTAAGGTGCTGAAGTGTAGATATCTGCTGCTATATGCCTCGATTCTGAGACAGGTGGGCTACAGGGGACTCTTGAGTGCTTCATACCAACTTTTTCATCGTACATTCTAGCACTTGTCCAAATCTTTGGAGGATAAACAGAAGAAGCTATGTCACCGAAAAACTTTAGAAAACACCTCAGAATTTAACGAATGGCGGGGGAAGCGTTCATTGACCTCCTGCATCTTTGCGTAACATTGACTTGGAGCACATCTATGAAGTCAGGTGGAACCTGATTGTGAATATTGCCTTCAAGCATCATGTCAAAACATTGCAACAACATTCGCTCCCAAATCTCGAATGTAAACAGCTATATCTGAAAGGTCTGGACTTTTAACTGTAGATAATTCAAGTACTTAATTAATTTTTTTGGCAAAAGGTTAAACCGGGGGCTTGTTTTTGTTGGGTTTTTTTTCCATTCCCTGATGAATTATTTTTTACTTCCTCATAAATATCTCACAAATTCATTAAAAATATTTATCAAACCAATCAATGATTATGGTAATTAGTTCACTACAATTGTCACCTATTAGGCTATTATAGTGCCTACCAATATATATACAAACAAACTGAGGGTTGATCAGAAGTTTTTCTAACTCCCCACATATCCCCCAATGCTATCATATGCGATCATGCTAGTGACAGAATGAATCCATTCTTTATACACTTATACGTACGTTTAGACCAAAGTAACTCTCAAAACATAAATAACATGTATCGCAGATACAATGTAGCAAAGGGCAAGGCTTGCTTTACCGAGCAAGTGGGACGAACACTTAATTGTATCATATATGAAACAGTTTGTCTGTGTCAGCGATAAATCAGTGACGAAATAACCAGGCATCTAACAGAAAGTTTTCATCCTAGACCTTCTAAATCTGAAAACTGGGATTCTCAATCTCTTTGGGATTTGTTTGTATTCCTAACATCCTATCCGTCAACGCTGTGACCTAGGCAGACAACAGTGTCTAAAATCAAAGTAGAGGACTACTGTAAACATATCTGTCCGCGGCATGTTGAGAAGAATCTGATGAAGATTTATGGATCAGTTATTATCTCCTGAGACTTTGCAGCCAGCCGATTAATTTGCTTCATTTACCTTACCTCTTCCTTTTTGTTTTCTGTTTTTTGGTTTTCTTTTTTTACTTCTCTAGTGCTAATCCAAGGAGCATATATTAAACAGTTATTTGTTTACAATATGAGTCTTTATAAATTGCTGTATGCAGATGAAAGGGAAGTGAGTCAAGCTTGATGAAACTCTGGCTTAACCCTGCATAGAGATCTAGTTTACAAACAGCATATTGCTTCAATACAAATCTTGGTCACCCTGACCATAGCCAAAGTTGTAATCCTTTGGGGAGGGCACAAACATTGGCTTATCTCAATTCTAGGAAGGGATGTAATGGGAGAGGATTAAGAAGAGGGATCCCAGCCCATTTGAAATTTTTTTGGTTTGCAACATTATAATTACATTTGTGTAGTACAAGTTTAAATGTTGCCAGTGTATAAGACTGTATTATAAAATTTTAAGGGGCACAGGCCCTCTCCCATGCTCCCAGGCACTTGCCCATCCTGTTCAGATCCTCTTGCATAATATTATAATTCAAGGGAAAAAAATTCTGGAGTGACAAATGAACAAAGCATGCACTTTTGCATCCTCCACGAGACAGACCTGCCCTAACAAACCATTCTTATTAAAACTTTTCTATAGATCAGAAAGACAGTGAATACTTTGACTGCAGGGAAAGCTTTAAACTTTCATCCTTGTGAAATGCTCTGATGAAACCAGCTGTTTTCTCGGCCAGAATCTTAGAAGTCGCTTTTAACAAATTATAAAAATATCTGGACGCCCTAGAATCAAATCATTTCCATAATGCACTAACTCGCAAAGATTTATTGAGAATATTTGCTAGAGTAATTTTCTGCTAGACTGCAGGTTGATTATTCGACTGTGAAACTCACGTAAACGGCATCGTTATGAAATACATGGCAATATCAGGCGTAGGAGCTCTAACTATAACCATTATCGATGAAATATTCATGATAATATTCCAAAAGCAAGCTAAGCTAAATATGTTGCCTAAGGCAGCATCCAAATGACATCACTGTACAGCCTAGTTCAATGCTAATAAGTAATGAACCAAATGTTGTGCCTCTGGCAAATTTTGAAAAGCTGTGTTCATGACTGCTGTGTGGAATTTGATATTTGAACGCTAAGTAGATTTTTAGACTGATGAAAATTCAGGCCAGATATGTTTTTCGAATACCTCAGAGTGAAAGCGTACCCGGCATTATGGAACTATACGTTACATCTGAGTCGAGACAGAGTCTAGGATGGAACACCACACTCTGTATTAAAGGGATTCACAAGTTCATTTTCTATTTGTTTTTTTTTTTGTGCCTAACTTTGGCTTGAAAATGACACCACGGTATTAAAAAATTACCTTCCCCAGGTTTCTAAAGTTCATTATTTTTTCATCTTAATCAATAACAAGCTATGCTATGCATCCCAGGCCAGATAGAGGCTATGATAAAACAGCACACTCTGCAACTTAAAAGGAGTCGACCGGTTTTATATGTATTCATCTTAACCATTAAAATTAAATTTTGATATTAAACCCTCTTACACAACTTACAGAAAATAACTTCTCTTTTCCTTTTAAGAGATGCAAATAATTACACTGAGACTATACTGTCACAAGAATTATGAATACAGGCAGGCTCTATATAACAGAAAACATGTACTAATATACAACAAGAATGTGTGGTACAACCTAAACATAACAAATATTGTTCCAAAAGTTGCCAAATGTAGCATCATTTTGCATCTAAACATCCTCCATTTCACCAAAATTTCTCAAAGGGCAGGGGGTAACCCCTTCTATTAGATCCCCCCTCTCCTGAAGAACATAACCTCTTAAACTGCCCCTAGTACAATAATGATGGTTATTCTCCAAATACAACAAGCTGTACCAAGTTAAGAAGTGAACACTATTGCTTGGACAAACAGATCACAAATGGTGATTATAATGTCAACAATCTCTCAAAAATTTCAAGATATTGCTCCCTGTATATTTAAGTAACATTAACCATGGAGCTATTAACCAAATATTCACGAAATTCATTAACATAACAAGTCAACTTTAAAGGATGGTGAAAATATTTCAAATGCCTAAAACTTGAATATATGAATATATGATATTTACGATTCACTCAGGAATATAGCTCCAGCACTTAATTAGATCTGGCTCTTGTCGGTAAAGAGAGCTTCTTACTTAAAAAATGTTTACCTTGACGTGCGAGGTGTTAGCGAGGATTAGTCAGGGACGGAATGGAAGTTTCCGTGGTGACAGCCCTTTATATAGCTCTACCCTCTAGGCACTAGACATTGAAAGGATTTTCTGGGAAGGATTAATGCCTTTGATACATGTCTAGGGATTGACTTCATTTCTATATTTTTTTTATTTTTTTTTATTTTCATTTCTTTCTTTTTTCCCCCTCTTCCCCCCCCCCCCCCCCTCAAATGATGTATATCGTAACATGCACCCTAAAGCTCCAGAAATCATAGAATTATATAACCATGCAGCGTTGATGATCAATGGTGAGAATCAGTTCATGATGAGACAATCAATCTGTGATGTCACCCTGCTGGATCAGTTTAATATATGGCATCCTCAGTGTATGAAAAAACAGTCACTAGAAAGTCTCATGGAATAATAGCAGTTCTTTTCGTCACAGTTTGTAGTTTAAACTCTTTGTGCATACAGGCATTGCATACATGTGAAACACACTGCTACCCACCACCATCCCACCCCACACCAGCCTCCCCCCTCACCATAAGATTCCTGGTTTCCCTGATGAATAAACTGAACTCCTGGTATGAGCTGTTGAAAAGGCTGTTACACCATCTGTACCTACTCCCATTTATGCATGATTCACCAAGCATGACCTATAATTCACCACTTCTGTATTATTATTTATTCTTTTATATTAATGGTTCTGGCCAACCATCCAGATATACTTAAATAATAAAACAAAAATCAATCATCTCATTCTTAGAAAAGTGCTCAGATTCCATATCATTATATACTCTTTCTGACTGACCACCTGAGTTTTCATAATTTGACAAAATCTCGCAGGTCACTGCCACTTGAAGCATTTTAAATTTGTTGATGAAATTGAGTCCCTTCTGAGTTAGACCAAAAAAGAGAAAAGATAAGAATTTGGGAAAATCGAAAAATGGTAAAATCTGAAGAAATTAAAAATAGAAATCTGGACTGCTACTTAGAAGTCATCAATATTTAAAAGACAAGCTTAATTGCCGCACTTTGTCGAAAACAAACTGAAAGATGGAACTTGTCTCTGGGGGTCGATAGTTATCTAAGTTACCTGTTTTCAATTAGCCCATACATACACTAATTTATGTTGGTATAGATGAGATCCACGGGGGGAGATTGTTTTATGTTATATATTAAAGGTATGAAAGGGTTCGATGCCTTCAAATATTAGATCGAAGACACAGCATGCGGAAATACAATCAGGAAGGAAGATTTCTGCTCGGCTGCTCGCTAGGGTAGCGATAACTTCTGATTCATATTCACTGAGGTAAACAAATAGTTATAGTGATTCATGTTTTGGACAACAAATTATTAAAACATAAATATATATATGAAAATATATAAATATCTATACAAAAATATGAGAGTTGCTCTGACTTTTAGAATATCAAAATAATTTATTTTTTCACTATGCCTTAATAGCCTACGCATATTTATGGGAAGTTTGACTCTTCTCTAAGGAGTCATAAATATATATATAGGAAAAAATATATATATCTATTAAAAAAAAGGAAAGTTGGTCTGACTTTCATAATATCAAAATAATTTAATTTGTCACTATCCCTTAATATTTATGGGAAAAGTTTGACTCTTCACTTAGGAGTCCTAATTAGAGACATATTTGATGAAATATGCATACAGAGATTTATTTTGTTGTGGACCCTAGGTTCTGCCTAGTTTACCTCTCTTCCTGTCCTTTCTTAGCATAGTCAACCCCCCCTCCCCCCTTTCCTCCCTCTTCTCTTTCTACGTTCCCCTTCTAGCTCTCTCTCTCTCTCTTCCTGTTTTCATATGACCCAGCCTCTTTCTTGACTCCTGCATCTTCTTCTCAGTTTCCTATGAACTCCTACTCTCCATCTGCCTCATGTCCTCTTACCACCCTTCACCCACCCCCATTCCTTCCCTCTTCATGC
>KN883703.1:132680-149250 GCA_000934455.1 Apostichopus parvimensis
CTTTCTACGTTCCCCTTCAAGCTCTCTCTCTCCTCCTGGTCTCCTATGATCCATCCTCTTTCTTGACTCCTACATCTTCTTCTCAGTTTCCTATGAACTCCTACTCTCCATCTGCCTCATGTCCTCTTACCACCCTTCACCCACCCCCATTCCTTCCCTCTTCATGCATCTTTTCCATAAAAGAGGGATTTGCAGTGCAAAGGGTAAATACAAATATACTGTGCATTACCTGATTTGACTAGAAGCACCTAAATTTGTATTATGGGAATGACAAGCTAAATAAATTTATGCGAGTCAACATATCGCTTTAATTCTCATAATTTTCCAAGACAATTGACCAGATGGGAAACAATTTCCAGTTCTGTACAATTAAAACAAAATAATGTAAGTCGAAGAAAGTAGAACTTTTAACGCTCTTTCGTACTCTCATCTTATACAGTTTAATAGTCATCAAAAGAAAAGTGTCAAGAGTTTAACACCCTGGAGACAATAAAGATGAATTTACTAAAACAATAATGGATGGACATGACTCCTTGGTAAAGTCTAGAGGCTTCAACGCTCACCGTATGTAAACATTCAAAAGCCCTAGCTGCAGGCTGATACAACAGCTCTCTGAGGACTATGGAACGTCATTAGCTCAAGCTTGCGGGCAGCTATTCTTACGAATAACAACAGCATTCTCAACATGAAAATTATGGAGAGTCAAATTCACAACATCGCCGGAGCTAAGGTAAGAGATCCACTTGATGACCTGTCGGCAAGGACATTTACTATTTGATGTGGAGGCATTATCAGGGTTAATGAATATATCATGGACATCTACACACAGGTAGATGTACTTAAGATATTTGTCTACAGGTAAACAAACAATGAATAATGATATCCAACAATGCATTATGTGGATATTATCATTTCACTGACAATTACTTCGAACAGCGATGAGCTGAAATATCTGAAATGGTGAAAAGGAAATAATTAAAACCCAGGCCCCAATCTTTCTGTCTGTCAGTAAGTAAGTCTGTCTATATATCTGAATACTGAGTTCATATTCAACCAGATGTTATTCTGCTGCTAATTAAAAGAATATCTGAAATATCACATATTGCCGTATAAAGTGTTCCTAGAGGTTTTGTGGTAGACTTCCACACAAGAAATATTCTCATCATGATATTCAGTGCCATGTAATAGATACATTGGAATTAGGAACTGTCAGCAGAAACAGCAAAACAAAAAACAAACATTTCTGCCTTTAAATCGGCACATGTGGTATAGTAGCAATAGTTTATGTAGATCTATGTTGAACTTTGACATGGATTGCAGACCCGAACTAAAAATTACCACATATCTACAAACTATTTGGACTGTTTCTTCCCCCCCCCCCCTTTTTTTGTCTTTATGAAATGCGAAACAGAAAGTTTATTCAAAGAGCTCACATGTGTCTGGAGTCATAAATACATAAATTGAGAAATGAATCAAACGGTTATATTTCATGTAGCATTTGCCATCATATAGCTATGTCATTAAAAAAAAGTTAATAGTCACACATTTTACTCCTAAAAGTAAAAGGCTTCCTTTCTGAGTGTAAATAAAAATCTAACCAGGTTATAAAAAGAACTAAACATATAGTAGAGTTATCCTGATTGAGCCTTGCCTCTCTGTAGACTTTTATAAAGGGCAAATATAGTTTAAATATATGGATGAAGGAAATATTGTAAAACAAATTGGTATTCCTGCTTTGAATTACACAAAACATTAAATTTACTGAAAGCTAAGAATCTTCTAGACAATCATGTCTTCAGGTAGGTGACAATTACAAGCACCCTCTCTATTTGAAGTGTTACATTGAGATCCCAACTTCTTCAATAAAAATTATTTAGATGGCATTGATTGATACTTTGCATTAACTCAGATGAAAGTAAGTATTAAAAGAACATTGAGAAATTCACATCTTTGAGGTGTGGGTTGAAGGAGTTGGGTGGGTGGCTTAGAGGATGGGTGGGTGGATATGAAATTCATAAACTGAGTATTTTTCCTATGCTGACACAATAAAGCTTTCATATTATTATCATGAATGTCACATTGACATTAACATGACATTGACATTGATGGAATGATATGAACAGAAAGCACTGCCTTAAAATAATGGAGAAATTCACATCTTTGAGGGTTGGGTTGAAGGGGGTGGGTGTGTGGGTGGCTTAGAGGATGGGTGGGTTGATATGGAATACATAAACTTAGCATTTTCCCTATGCTGACACCATAAAGCTTTCATATTATTATCATAAATGTCACATTGACATTAACATGACATTGACGGATTGATATGCATCAGAAAGCACTGCCTATAAAAATTGAAAAATTTCACGTCTTTGAGGGGTGGGTCGAAGGGGGTGGGTGTGTGGCGTTAAGGATGGGTGGGTGGATATGGAATACATAAACTTACACAATAAAGCTTTCATATTATTATCTTGGATGTCAAATTGACATTCAAGATGACATTGATATTGATGGATTGATATGCATCAGAAAGCACTGTCTAATAGTAGTACAAACTATTTGCATAGGTTTTGATCCTTCCCAGCAAGTAGTAACATGTCATTTACCCCTGCATCAATCTTAACTACATACATACTCCTATATTAAGTGTTGTGTTATTTTTATATAAAATGAAGGTTTTGCTAACTAAACTGGCCCTTTTAACAGTTTTTCTTAACCTACTCTCAAAATGATTATACGCTAGAATTTCTCGATGCTGATGGACAGTTGAAAGCATAGAATGGTAGTCAACCCTGACCTCTAATGATAATTATTCCAAAGCAAACAAATCTAACATATTTTATTAAACTTTCAATATGAAATTTCTGGATATTAAAAACGAGCTAATGTCTTTAAGTTTCCTCCAAAACTTAAATTTGGGGCTACTAAAGTGCAATTTGTATTCCTTGCATACCAAGACTCCACTAAGTACGTAAAACAACACCACTCAGCACAAGGTAGGCCTGACAAGATTGGGGCCAAGGGGACTAAATGCACTGGTCAATTAGTGGGCTTGAGAATAAGTGGCAGGGCACCGGGAAAATATTGGACAAAAATGGTATATTCTCAATTTCGTAATATTCACAAGGAGTACAAAGAAGGTCCCAATGATGTAATTGTTCCGACTAGGAGCCCAGCCTGAATAAAGCACATGGTCACGTTGTCCCTTGATCAATGACACCATAGTTCTGTATATATTGGAATGTAGATCCACATCTGTTCCTAAGATCAGAGAGGCTTGCAATTAATGCCACTAACATGTTCAAGAAAATTGATATATATATACAGCTGTAATGTATTTGCTTTAAGAATCAAACTACCATATTGCACAATAAAATATCTCATTAATGTCCTTAATTGAATGTCATTCAATGTATTTTGTGAAACCAATTTTACAACCTTTTTACAACTTATATATTCAGAGTATAACTTCCATTTTTATGGCTATGACAGTATAGATGGTGCTGATAAAACAGCCTTAACAATAACTTATCATTTCTAATAATTTGATTATGCTGTAAGAGAGACAAGTATAAAAACGTACAAATTTAAGATGGTTTAGCTGTAGGGATAGTTTGATACATATATCGCTCTTGTTGGATGCATAGGTGTACTAGTTGCTTTTAGGTGAGAGGTTGAGACATAACTTCATATTCACCTAATTTCAATAAACTTGAGAAAATTCAGAGAGGTGGGTGAAAAAACATTGGGGTTGAAAAAGACCTATTTGGTCTTAATTCTCATGTTTAGATAATTATTAGTTTCCTTGTCTATAGTCAAAAATTTACAATATTAGCAACATGAGTTGTACTAGAAGTACCCTGAAATTAGCAGTAAAATGGACTGCATATATTAAACATGATCAGCAGTTTGTAAGAAACAGTTCAGACACAAGTAATACAATGTCAATATAGCATTTGACAAGAGGTTGTTGTTATTCTGTAAGCTGACAGGTCTGTATCTTCATTATGCTGCACAGAAAATTGAGATTACTAGGTCTATTAGAAACTAGGTCACTAGACTTTTCTTTGTGCGCGAGTCTTCACGCCCTTTGAAGTTAACTTCTACTTTCCGTGCTAATCATTTGGAATAGCCTGTACATATATGTCTCAACTACTCTGTCCCTATGCTCCTCCCCATTGTCTTTGTCGCTCTGCTAAGGCCTATCTTTCTCTTCCCAATCCACGATTAAAAACATGTTTTTGCCTGCTCCTCGTCTGTGGATCCAGCTACCAGACCATATTTATGTTTACGAGTTACCTTTAGACTCATTTCTGAACTTTTTATTGATTGCGCCTGGAGCAGCTCCTTCTTGATTGGCGCTATAAAAACCCACTGTATTATTATTATTACAGATGACTGGAACATCTTTTCAAATTACTTGCATTATATACAGCCTAGAAACTCACCGATCCTTCCACCTGTGTTCTTTGCGTTTAGCACACCGAATGCGATAGATGGCAGAAGACAGGCAAAATACAGAAATAGTGTGGTAGAGATGAGCTTGTGAAATGACTTTGTACCAATGATGCCATCTGTGAAATCACTGATGTAGTTTGGTAAGCGACGCCTGAGATCAAGATAGAGACCACGACCAGGAAACCAGTTGTGACCAAACTGTAAAAAAAAAAAAAGGAAAAAAATTGGTAAATGTGTCAAAGATTGAGATCAGGTTTGGTGAATATGAAAACTGGTTGTTAGCTTCTGAGCAAATGGTTGCAATTTTTAAAATTTTTTTTCCAATTAGAATTTCTGACAATGTTATTAATACATTGGGTGGGCTGCACAGTGTATTAGAATGGTCATATTCAAAATCAAAAGCATCATATCTGCACTTAACCTGAGTTTTCAAAGTATACTTTCTTGGTAAAGCGCCTTGAGCAGTGACTTTTGTCTACTGATTTGGCGCTATATCAGTCTCATTTATTATTATTATTATTATTATGCACAATATGTAGCACAGAAATGTGGCATTTAGCTAAATGTTTAAATTTGCCAGTGTGTGGGCCACACATATCCTAAATATTCTCTTTTTTTTCTCCTGTTGTATAGAGGATGCTTTTTCCTTGCACAATTATGCTTTTTAATCTCATCTTCCAAAGGGGAAAATATTTACCACAGACCTGTTCATAATGTTGCATATATAGCAGACAATCATCACACAGCTTACAATGTGCTCTCTGTCGAGTAGGAGTCTCGGTAATGTGGCGGAGTTTATACAGTGGAAGCTTTCACAGATGAGACTACACGCAAATACATATATTTATTTTGACAAGATCTATAAGTCATTTATTCTATGATCTACTGAACATAATTAAGCTCTCATACAGTTGGAAGTAGTTAGAGATCAAGATCAATCGCAGCGCAAATGATCCCACATGCACACTCAAAGATTACTGTCTCATGTTCTACCACACTCCATGATCGGTAATTTATCTCACAACTCACAACAAACAAAATCACACAATTTTTTAGACCAGCATGAAGTTAGCTAATTGTTCAGTTGATGATTGCGATTGGTATACCTAACATAGGTTGAAGATGTTATATGCAATACAAGAAACCTATGTACAAAGGATTGTTTGAATATCTTGTCGTCCTGTGGACACACACAGATACTGTACAGCTTATGTAGACTTTATTCAATGTTCAAGGCCAGGGCTATACTTTGTGTTTATATTCAAACTACTGCACAACAGTCTATACTGCCAGTCAGAAGACCATCCAGAGAGAGTGACACCCATTGCTTACCATAAAACATAATGGGATTTTATCACCTGTTTCAACTCAAAGCCAACAGCCCGCCTTAATTTCTCAATATTGATACCTTTAAACATTCTGGTCATAAAATTACATCTCTTACACCAATACTGCAGGTGGTACCATCAATCTGTGTAGACCAAAATCAGTACAAAATCTAAAAACCACTACTCAAAACCTTTTTCTACTAATTCTTTTTTTGGCCTCTTTATATTTCCTCTCTTTATTTTTCTCCTGTTTCTTTTATTTCCCTTTTTTTATTCCTTGCTTTCAGGAGCTGCTCTCGTATCCTTTCAATCATAGTCTTTGCTTGGAGATGAAAGACACATTGTCTGGCACCTGAACGTTCAACCTTGTTCTGTGCCTCTATGATAGTCTTTTGTCCTCGGGCTTCGGTACTTCATCAGTTGAGATGGAGACAAAATTATAGACAACCCATGGATTACGGAGACGGTGAAATCTTCCGCCTTATTTTAGCGTTGTCTATGCACCTCATGTAAATGATAAGACTGCATTCAATGAAGAATTCAGGTTGTCTAATGATTCTTTGTGACATACATTTGTTCCCCCAGGCCTGAACCCCTCCACCTGGGGATTGGCAGTACATCCATGGAGGGTTGCAGGCCTAGTTGAAATTTATTTTTAAAACCAAAGTGACATTAAGTGATTTGAAGAGTATGTACTGAGATCTAACTTCTTGATTTCACAAGGCCTCCCTATTATTTTGCATATTTTGATCTGAACAATATCACAGGACTTGGCCTACAAAGCTGTCACCGTAATGATGTCAAAACAAATAGTTGTGCTAAAAGTAGACTTCTTTTACAATGCAGTGCAGGCCAAAAATAAGATTGTACTAACCTGATTCCTATTCCTTCTTAATTCCCTCCCTCATCACCATCCCACTGTCATGCTCTGCCCCCCCCCCCCCTTCTTGTTTCTTTTTCACAGTAGTATACATTTATCTATGCTCAACCATGTTTATAATCTTATTTCGTTTGTTAAAAAATTGGAAGACACTTTACATTCACTCATCTATTGAACAACTAACATGACGACTACAGGGAAGGTGTTTTGTTTAATGAACATTTTTGACAGCAGGCAGGTCATATTCTCAAAATCAGACAATTCAACATTAAATGACATCTGTAATGGCCCCCAAGCTTAACCTAGGTCTAACTTGCTCAAAAGTACAATTTTTCTGTGAAGTTGTCACCTTCCAAATTATTTGCAGCTGTTGAGAAGTGTTGTATATTGAAGACCATTAGATGTCTTGGTGAGGGAAAAACCCTTTGAGGGTGACAGTAATATGCTTGCTGAAGATAAGATCATCATTTCACTTCTTAGCACATGGAAAGACAATTTTAATTGACCTTTTAAAGTATCTGAAAAAAGAGATTGTTATCTTAAAGCAAATTTGACAATGAATTTATGTTGGCCTATGTGAAGGGTTAAATTTTAATGTGAATTTCATTGTATTATTATCTTTTTTATGAAATAATTCGGCACTTAAGAATGAAAGCAACACAAGTTTTCCATGACAAACTCTATATAAGACATTGCCAAAACTAAAAATTAAAAAAACTTCACAAAAGCTTATTTTTTTTTATTTAAACAATTAGCTATTGAAGGCTGCAAATATTAAAAAAAATTCATTTTACTTTTGTCCCAGCTTCTGCTATGTGGAAGACGTACTGTTGTGTGTGTGTTTAACTGCATACTCCAAACAATTATATTGGCTAACAATCTTATACATTTTCAGTACTCCCTCAAACTAGTACTGAATGTAGAAGTGTTTAATGGTCTGTAAGTGTAAACTTGTTCTGTCTGAATGATATACTTAAAAAAAATATCTAAAACTGTACAATCCCACATGACTCCCTAGACTCGAACCACTTGACATAAAGACAATTTTGACACGGCCACCATCTATGTCAAGGCCAGAGAAAAGTGTTCAATTCTCATTTTGACATCATAGCATATATGCAGCATCCTGGATAAACCCTTGTGAGTTTTTGAGCAGACACTGCAAACCCATGTGATCTTCTCTGTCAAACATTAAGTGTCTTTAATATGAGGAAAGTATCTTTCTGGTATTCAATTCCTCGGGCAAAAATAAGAGAGTCTTTTTCCTTCCAAGACGTTCCAAGGACGATGTGAAAGGGAGATACAAACCTCGACGACGGAGGCTGCTGCATATTCATCTCGATTTGATTGTCGTAATCGATAGAGAGTGACATTTTCTAGGGATGATGCAACTGCCGTCGTAATGTGGGCACTAAAGGAAAATTGAAATTTCCGTCACATATTTTAATGTAATATGCAACGATCTTGTTACTTACAGATCCGAACATATCCATGGCGGTTGTTACGCTGGGTCTTGAGTTCCCTCTTAACCTGGACGGATGACTTTGCTGGATGGCCAGCTCTTTGGCATGTTCTGTAAGAGTTCTTTTGAATTCTTCCTCTGTGTCAGAGAGAAATATGAAACAAATAAATCATTGCTTAGATTATAATAATATGGAAAAAAAAAAGGTGGGAAGAGAAGAGATGTAATTTCAATATAGTTGTCTGTTGTGAATACCTCTCCTTCTCCATCATGTCATGTTCACTGAGCGAGCTAAATAAAAAATAATAATAATTTTTTATTTTAAATCTTTAAGTAAATGCATGAACAACAGAGTGGGAAATGAGAAACAATTGCAAAGAGCAATGATTTTGTTTTGGCTATAACAGGATTCAAACCACTGACCTCAGACTCAGGGTTACACGCTCTGGGCTCTATTTGATCATGCACTAGCTGCAATCTTAGGTAGCATAGTGGGTCCAATTATGAAGTACTTCAAACTGGCAATGTTTACTCATTGTTAAACAAATTTCTCTGTGTACATATCCAGCCTTTGCAATATGTTACCAACATGCACATCAAAATTGTGTGTACATTGAGAAAATGTTGACGAGAATTCTAGTTTTAAATTAGTTCCCAGTGGCACTACACCGGGATCTATTAAAATGCAGTCTACTCAAGAAAGAGTGGACTGGGTCCAGAATTCATTTGGATGATCTGAAGTGAGTTAAATAAGACAGTTCCAGAAAGAATAATATGGGTATAGTTCTTTTGGTCTTTACATTGGACACGCATAACAGTCTAGCAGATGTAAATAACACAGAGGAAGTTACTTTGATAGTGATGATTTGAAACATCAGCAGCATAACTTCACTGTTGTGAGAAATACATTGGGAGGCATGCTATCACACTTGCAAGTTTGGCTTGCTTTCTGGTGCTGTGGTAAAATCATAATATTTACAAAAGTGTGTCATAATAGCCCCCTCCCCCCCGCCCCTGACTGTACCTATGAAGATATAACATTCCCCTACTGCTGAACTCACCTGTCTTCACTTCTAACAGCATCTGCCTGCAATCCATATCTGCTAGCAGTGTTGCAAATGTTCTGGCAGTTTCCAGAGCATTCTTTGTACCTTTCTCTCTAAACGGTGCGAGCACCAGGATGACGAAACGGACCTCCTGACTGGTTCGACCTAGATTAGCAGGTGATCTCAGTCTTGCGATTCCTACGTATCTCTTCTGGAGGGATGGTAAAGAGCAACTGAGGAGGGGGAAAAAAACAAACGAGTTATAGTCACACTCATTTCTACATTACTGATGTAAATTTACCTCCTAAGGGGATTATTACACTTGTCATTTAGCCTCTGAAGAAGATGCTGCTAGGATCGAAACATCAGGCCAACTTACTTTTACACATTTTCTTACACAGGCTCTCTAGTGGATAAGAAGTTTGCTAACAGTTGTATTTTATTTTGGGATTATTAGAGGTAACATCTACAAATATGCATTACTAGATATGTAACATTAGCTAGGATAATTAATCCAAAACAATGAAAATAGGTGTGATGAAACAACCAAATAGAAGGTGACAGGATAAGAAATCTAATGCTTGGGTCTGATGGTAGATGGGAAGGGATAGGAAAGGAGAAGGCGAAGGAGAAAGGAGAGAGGAAGGGTAGGTAGGGGTTGGAGAAGGGAAGGGATGCATGTAAGAGAAGAGAAGGGATGGGGCCAGGTAATTTCAATAATTACTTTCACAATTAAATCTTTCCTTTCTTTTGGGAGAGAAGGAATAGAACCAAATGCCCATATCATTAGCTTATATGTGGTTTTATTATACCAACAAAATAACAGTAATACTACAGTACATTAATGAATCAAATAGTGGAATTCTGCTTACGTGTATCATTAAATTGTTGAAGAGAAATGACAATTCTATGCATTTCTTGAGTCTTTTAGCCACCGCTGTTTTAGTTTACATTCAGAGGTGTCCGTTACGAAAAATACAACATTTGGCTCATAATAACATTGACATTTTACTACTGCAAGAAAACATTTTGCTTCATTTCTGCTAATTTGCAGAAGCTCCTGCTAGGATCGAAGCCCTTCTAACTGATACATTCAATTATTTCATATGACTTACAGAGCACAGACCCAGGACTGGTCGTAATCGAAGCCTCCTCCTTCACTAGTGCTGGTACCTTGTATGGTTTTAGCCAAAACATGAACTGGAAAAAGAAAAGAAACAATTTTAAAGTTTAACAAAAAAAAATTGAAGTTCCAATAATGATTTCCATTCATAGGCAGACTGTTTTAATGTAGAAATTACATTGAAAATTACTAATATAAATTTTATTAAGAAAGCTAATAATGATAGCCTAGCTATATCGGTGTCTAACTGCAACATACAGTCAAGACAAAACGGGTGCATGAATATATTCACGTACGGAAGGTCGTCCACAGGTGACACAGCCGTGGATTTTAGAAAGCTGTGAGAGGAAACATGTTGTTTCTGACACGGATTAAAGCGTCATATTGCTTGCACGGGAAGCAGAGCAACAGCACCACCAAAAGTCCTCCCTAGAGAACCCCTACTCCTGTCAATGACTCTATTCAAGTGAGTCAAATTTAAAAGGAAGAGCTTGGTTACTTTAAACATTTACGTGTGTGATATTTGTTTCATACTCTATACTCATTAAGGATCATTGAAATCAAGATGCGTCGACAATGAGAATGCTACTTACATAAACAGTTCATTTTTTCATGGTCTTTTTTCAAGGGTTTGGTAACGTTATTTTTCTCAAACACTTCATGTCAATTAACAGAGCCAAGAGTTTTAAAAGGGAATGAGTCAGCAACTTTGTACAAACATTGAAAACATATTGCATGAATCTATCAAGAAAACCCAACAGCTATCAGGTGTTGGCCATAAATAAACTAGAAATTCCAAATGGTCACTCATGCTCAAAATTTAAAAAAAAAAACAATTATGTAAAACATAGATATTAATCTTATTAATAGATTTATTTGTTTAATTGAACCCTCTTAACTGTTTTGGGTATACAGTCTACACTGTCAAAATGGTGAGGAAACAATTCTATTGATGAATGTTAACACAGTTTAGCTTCAAGAAATACTGATGACATTTTAAGTGGGTGAACTGACAATTAAGTGATTGATCTTGGTAATATTTATTGCACTAAATGCATTCTTCTGTCTCTAGGCATTCTTACAGTGCAGTAGGTGTTTGGTAAATTGGGTTTAATTACTAAACAAAGCAACCTTAGTCTACGGAATATCCAGCAGAGCCATAACTGCTGGCAATCTATATCGAGGTTCTGAAAAAGAAAATGATGGAGGGTGCAACAGCAATTTAGAAAGAGAAAGAAAAGAAGAAAAGTTGATGATAAAGCCTTCTGGGGCTATTGCATCATAAGCAATTACTTAGTGTTACAGACGAAATACAGGTACAACTTGCAATGTTGTCGTTTCCAGAGATGCTAAATTTTTAAGTACGCCACAAGTGTTGGCAAAAATCGTCAAAGCTAACAGTGACTTAGACGGACGATTGTTTCTTTTGGAGACAACTCTGAGATGTGATGTATGTGTAGCATTCTGAGACTGTGTGAATGTGTGAAGCCCCAGCATGAACGATTAAGTTAAGAATTCATAAATATAAAAGAATGATGAAGTAAATTTCTCAGAGAAACAGTAGGCAGATAGGTGGAATTAAAGATGTGTTTCTAGTTGATAAAAGTCTAAGAGATGATTTGAGACTCTGGCAGATGAAGCCTTCAATCTTTCCTGTACCATCCATTTTGTACAGTAAGAGTAGATCCTGCCTGTTGCATGCAACTATTTACTCTATTCTTGATGCCTTGATATTGTCCGTGAATGAGTCATGTTGCTTCCCCCCTTCCCCCCCCCCCCACTGTCCAATAGTTACCTGACTGTAGGAATCAAGATACATGGGAACATTAAGTAGGGATTGCAATGCCTTTGATTTGATGTTGTGAATTAGATATCAGTCTTATATACTGTATGATTTCATGACAGCACAATTCCAGCTAACTCAACATAAAAGCTGTTCAATATTTGATACTTCAATGGTCATTTCATATCATGCAGTACCTCCCCCCCCCCCTCCCCATGGCTATGGCAACCTTTGATATATTTGCTCTATCCAGCTGATGCTCTTGTCAACAGTAATCATGCTCACACACAATTAGTCCCAACTGAATAATAGTGCCAAATATTTCACAATTTTCATCCATCTTTTTTTTTTCTTTTTTTTTTGGTTAAAGTCTAAATTTAGTTTCAAAGGAAAGCTTCATAAAACAAAATTATGAAGTTTCTCTATAAAGTCCTACAAAAGAGAGTGAAAACTTCATAATTTACTAATCAATAAACTGCTTTAAAACCTCCTCACGCATATTAGGGTCATCCTTCCATGTGTTAATAATTACACATGACAGTCTGCAGCACTTGATGTTTACAGTATAAACAATGTTAAAGGTAGAATCTTCATATCTATATACTCAATGCCAATCTGATCACATGATCACACAGGAGAAATAAAGTTAGTAGTAGAAAATGTGTTATTCTGAACGAAAATTAAAGACAGTGCGACAGTTAAAAGAAGAAATTTTTGATTCACATTCTTTGAATAGTAGGCCTACATCTTTTACTTATTTCTTTTCTTTTTTCTTTGGCACTATGTATGGGTGTCTGTTACAATATATATCGAAAGTTAATGCCATTACCGTATTGTATTTTACCATATAGTAAAAGACATGCCATATTCCAAAGCATCAGTTTACCTTCCATACTCGAAACATCTCCACTTCCCACATCCCCTCCCCCCCCCACACTCAACAACATAAAATAAAAATTAAAAAAAGAGAGAAAAGTGTTAGCTATCATCGCCAGGCTCGCCAGAGGCTTTTTACATTCTGTCAGCTGTTCAACAGTGGTCTTCATAGCCAAACCGAATCAGAAGCTCTATTCCCACCTCCACTACTTATGACACGCTTACTAACCGTCGCAACCTTTCGTCCTCGTGTCGGAACATGAACTCAAACTACCCCCTGTGAGCTCTGTCCTGGGAATCATTCCGTCGTCGGACAAATCTTCCGCAAGGATGACAGCACCGCCGCTGTCTGTGTGGCATTGGCCAGCGACATGACAAGGTCTGCTCCTCACATGCCTTGCCGCGAATTACGCATCGAGGAAATTGGATTTTAATGAGAGACATGCTTGTTGTTTTCATACCGGAGTCCCTCTCAAAAAACCCCAGTGCTTCTTCTTTTCTAATTTCTTTTCATCAACTTTTATGTGATGCGGGATTACGCAGAAGTTGGAAGATCGTGAAGAAGGTTATAGATGGAAAGATGATATGTGTGAGTTTGTGCTGAAGATTAATAATGTATATGCCCTTTGGACGTAAAACTATATAAATGCACAGAGTGGCAGGATAACATACCTGAATCAGACATGGTCCCCGGTCGGAATCGATCTAAATGCATAAAATAACCAGGGTAAAAAACTGAAATATATTTTATTGGCCCCCAAAGAAAAGCCAAAGCCCCAGTGACAATTTTTAGGGGTATATTGTGGCGACAGCTGGGCTATTTTATGAGTTATGTGTTAGACATTTTTTATACAGAAAATCAATCATAAAAATGTATTAAAAAGTGTTGTTTAAACCTTGAACTGATTTATTAATGTAAAACCACTGACAGGTTGAACAGAAATATGTAATCCGAATGTGGAAATAAAGATTCATTTTCTTTCTACATTCGGGGTTCTCCTTGTTATTTGCTATTTCTTAGCTGGGGTGGGCCCGGCAGCAAATCAGAATCGGTCCATTTTGCCACCGTACATTCAGGCTGAGATGCCGAATGTAAGTTTGATCGATCGTACGTATGTGTAGCCCTAACATAACATAGTGTAGCCCATTGCTGAATTGCTGAAACTTAACACCGGCAAGTGTGTAATTATTTCCTAAGGCACCCATAGGCGAGGCAAACATGCCATTCGCATTGATAGTTACAAAATAGAAAGGGACGTACGCTAATAGCACAAAACACATGCTAACATACACACTACAATTGCGGCAATGACTGAATTATGGCACTGACGAAAATTGCAAGGAACAGGTGCAATGTTGTACTCAAACAGAAATAATCCGAAAATAATTACTGATTTGCTTCACACTGTAATTGAAATTAGTAATGACAATCTCTTATTGACACAATCCGGGAGCAATTTTGCTAATAGTTCTATTGTTTTCTAGCCCTCGCGATGTTTTTCAGAGGGCTGTTTTCACAAAACAGAGAGCGAATCGCCCATCGCCCACATGTATTTTCGACATTGATATTTTCTATATTGTTCAAGAAGGATTTTAGGTCGAGGATGTTTTGATGAAGTGTATACAACTTTATACTTGCAAGTACTGTAATGACATTACATATAGTGCTCAACAATAGCAATATATTATTCCGGACAGAATATTACATAACTTTTATCAAACTGAATAGAAAATATAACAATTGTTAACAGACATGCTAAGCTATTATCAAAAAATAGCCAGTGTATGTTACTTTGGTGCATAGGGTAAGTGTATTATGTACAGTGAGCCAATGTCCTTGTTGATATTCCACATAATAATTCTACACAGAATGGACACATGTTTAACTGCTTAATTACAATTAAAGTCTACACACAGATTTGTCATAACATATACAATCCTTTCTACCAACATAACAGCCCAAAATGCTTCTATAGATTGCATTTCCGCATGGTTGTAACATGAATTGTCAATTAATGTTCAGAGTTGCATAATTAAGATGCTGTGGAAATGGATGACTCTGGGAAGAGTTTTAAATGTTGACAAAGTAATTAAGGTTATATAGTCCACAACATAAGGAAAACTAAAATTAGTGCTAATATGGCTTCTATAGCTATTTTGTTTGCAAGGTTTTCATCATTAAATTGTCTGGAATGCAGCTTTACGGCAGTTAATCCATTGTTGATCAAATTCCATTAACTCAACGAATGTTAAATAGTGTTCTTTTGGCTTACTTCTTACAGACAAAACAGTACCTACCAATCATGACATCCAACACCATTTCTATTTCAACTTGTTAAATTCTTAAAGAATTGTATATAAAAATGTAACTTCTAGCCAATCAAAGTCTTTTTTTTTCTATGGTGCTGTGTGTTGATTCTGTGATTCAAAACTAATGGTCTATGGGCTGGACTAAGTAGTTCAGTAATTTCGATAGCTCATAGGGTCATTTCTCAAGAAAGTAAAAGTGATATAGAAATATAATCTAACAAACAGGGGATTTTTTAATGATTTGCATATATATATATATATATATATATGTGTATATATATATATATATATATATATATATATATATATATATATATATATATATATATATAGCTCTAGCTGTTCAAGTAGTGAAATGGGACTTGAACAGCTAGTCATGTACCTTTAAGCCTACATAACATAAAACATCCTTTCATTAATGCTTATAGCTTCCCTTGTCCCTCCTATAACTTTTCCCCTAAAGACTGTTCACTTGAGATTCCACAGGTCATTAAACCAAGCAAGTTCATGTCAATAGACCACATATCATACCCAACAGGAGCAACACAAAAGTCATTTCTCTACTGCCTGTGTTTATCAAATGGCGGGGCCCACTTAATAAATGTGTCACACCAATATCAAGCAACTCTACTGAAATACCGCACTACAAGCTCGCAAAGTTAAATGAACTTTTGTTCTGGTTCTTCGAGGGTGAAAATTGTAGCAGTATCAGTCTTCTGATCACAAAATAAAATTTAACCAGCTTTATCATTTTATTCTATTTGTGTGATAGTAGGTCCTTACATAAATTGTTGTTGTTATTGTTTTTATTTTGTTTTTGTTATTTTGTGTGTTTACATTAGCATGTTACAGTGTATGCTATAGTACTTCAACATGCAAAGGGGCCCCTTCATAGATTTGTACAATTATGATGAAGGTAGGATTAAGTAACTCTCTCTCTACTACTGGGGCTTTCAGCATCACCAAGCAACTGGAAATTACAGACTTTGTGGCAGTGTCAGGGTGGTTAGGATTGGGCCTTGGGCGGGGGGAGGGGGTGGCCTGGGTTTGTTTATAGGAACAATGTGTTCATTTATAAATGCAGTTTACTTTACAGAAGATTTCACAGACTGATATAGTCAATTTGTTTTCCAAGAAGAAAGATTTGATGTCGTAGATGTTTGTCATTGTGTCTAGTCCTCTGATCTCACACCAAAGCAATGGTCAACAATATTTGCAATTTATAATTGACTTTCATAATAATCATGAAATAAATATCCAGCTTACATAATTTGTATCACCTTTACACATTTGCATATTAATTAATA
>KN883703.1:149475-174905 GCA_000934455.1 Apostichopus parvimensis
CTGCACTGCCTGTACATACCACTCATGCCACGAGAGAATGCAAGTCTCTCAAGGACGACACTAAAAAACCAAGCCGAAGACGCTTTGGCATAATAATGTAAGAGCTGTTGCCAAGCCATGTGTAAATCAACACCGACATAAAACACCACGACTAGAAAGTCTTCCTATCAACCAGCAGGCTGCCGGTATACAGAATGTGATACAAAAAGTTTTCTCTCGAGAAAGTGGGCTCTCAAAAAGATTACTTGCCATCGGGATAATAAATCGCAGCGCCACGTAGTGTCTACATTCACTGGTGGAGATTGTCAGTCCAGCTACAGCAATGCACAGCCCAGACGCCATTCTGACAGTCATTGTCACAAGGCACGATATATATATTTTTTTCTTCTCACTTGCCTATAAAGTATGCATGAATACGAATCCAAGATATTACTATTCACGTTTGGTTCATAGAGACCTAATTAGTTCCTGTCATATTTGGAAATTCAAAAAGTTATAAAAAAAATTTAAATACAGCTTTCAAAAAGACAAATTGACAGACTTATCATGACAAGTCTAAGATGAAACTAACAACTTCCTTCTTTTTCTTTTACTTTTCTTTTTACATTTTTTTTTATTTTATAAAAAGGAAAGCATTAATAATGTTATTTTCCTATTCTTTGTGCATGATAATTTGGCACAAAAAGAATGCTGCTTCCATTATAGTGCTCACCAGATATCACACCTTTCAAAATCCCAAAGGTTTCCCTGTCCTTCAAATAATTTATGTAAACTGCTTTCAGTTAAAAGAAAAAGTCACAGCTCATCTAAGTTATTGATTTTATGAAACTATTTTAACAGAGTGTCTAGTCAATAGGCAATGGAGCAAGGCGAAAGGGGGGGGGGGGGGGGGGCAAGAACGAGGAGGAAAAGAGAAGGAAGAAGATAGCAAGGAAGATGGCAAGAAGATGAGAAGAATCAGAGTAATATCATAAAAGCTCACAGAATTAAATTAAGAAAGTTTTCAAGTTGTTCTTTAACGGCAGAATTGCTAACTTGATAATCTGTAACTGCAGCTCATTTGAGCTTTAGAAAGAATCATTGCCCAACACAGAGAGACAGTACCAGAGACTGTTAATCACATTACTTGCTGTTATATGTACCAAAGAAGAAAATACCTATTCTTGAATGTATAGCCTAACAGTTACTTCGCTCGTTGACTTTTGCATGGCATAAACTCAGCATATATTTTCAATAGTGTTATATCGTTAGTTAACTTTAATTCTATAAGTACAACTTGATAATCGATCAAATGTATAAGTTTTAATTGAAATCCTAATTTTATTTCTACTCCATACAATTTGCAGTTAAATTAAACAAGGTACAAAGAATAATACTGAGTGGTTACTGTAAATAAACACTCAATTATTACATGTGTATCGTTGTTACCAATTAAA
Organism: Apostichopus parvimensis; assembly: GCA_000934455.1. NCBI lineage: Eukaryota > Metazoa > Echinodermata > Holothuroidea > Aspidochirotida > Stichopodidae > Apostichopus > Apostichopus parvimensis. The sequence continues at coordinate 150,912 of KN883703.1, forward strand.
ACTTTATGGAAGTGGTGGAGACGTGACAAATTGCAGAGCTTATCCAGGTCAGACCACCATCAATCTTTTAACTGAAGAAAATGTAACAACACTGGTACAGAAATGTGATGGAACTTGTCATTGGCATCCATCAGAGTTAGTGGTGTATTTAGCAGGTTGTCTCTGCATTATACATTTTAAATATTTAACAAATAGAATAATTAATTAAGTACTGTACAGTAGTTTGTGCTAATCGAGCATCTGTAATGAGAGTTCAATCTATGCAGGTGCTAAACGTAAGATGACCATTACTCTATGCATAAATTCATATGGACTGTCACAGTATCTTCCACAACTAGTTTCTTCTCACATGACACTTCAAATAAACCAAATGACAATAAGGTTAAAGATAATTTTGTAAATTAAATCAGATTTCTATTAACAATCATATAAGCTTTTGTCACATTCAATTTTAATACGTCGATGTTTAGGTCTAGAGGTACTTGAAAAAACAACATTCATGTCTTGAAATGAATGATTATGTACAGTATACTGCAGAAAGTATAGCACATTTCCCTCGCCCGTAAAGCTTGTGCTGGAAACTTTGATGGATTAAGGATCGATGTAAGAGTAGCCACAGATGCAGTCGGTAAAGCAGACATGTCTCGCCAGAATTGGTCTTTTCCATTACTGCATTGATTCTGTTTATGATTGGAAATTGTAATCTTATCCTTAACATTTGGAGAATGTTTCATATCGAGAAGAAAAAACGTAAAACTATACAAGTTTTTTAAAGGAACAGTTCACCTCCGTAAATTCTCCTTTGAGGATGAGGATCATAATTCTGTATGACAATTATTTATATAAAATTTGAGAAACATCAAAAAGCCCCATTCTGTGTAGAATGAGACAGTTTTAACTATAATAGGCTATGAAAAGTGTTGAATTGGTGTTTTATATAGTTTCCAGTTTACTTGTGTTTTCGTTTGTTTTTACATTTAAATCAAAAAAGACTGTATTCTGCTTTACGTTACCTTGAAATACAATATATGATCCTTGTTACCAATTTAAATAATTAAGGTGAACAGAATATTTCTTTCCATGAATTTTGGAGGACGAAACAGTCTGTCGCATACATGTGTCTCCTATATGATCACGCACATTTTTGCCTGGCATCTGGGTCAAATTATGTAAAGGATACAAACTGTTTCTCAAGAAAAGTTGCAGTAGAGTTACAAGGCTTCTTTCTGTCCAATAGAGAGGGTAGCAACATTGTTATTAGGCCAAGGCCAATGTTGCATACCTAACAAATTACAACACCTGATCAGATATGAGAATTGACTAGCTACATTAAATGTAATAGAATGTAGCCGGCTAACTTTACATATGTTGAAGTACGTATCATCTAGATAAGGAAAGTGACCAAGGTTGGCAAGAAAAGAAAAAAAGAATCAAACACATATCCTATATGATTTTAGAAGAAACCAATAAACTGGCTGGCTGATGCATTCACTTACAACATTAGCGCATAAAAAACACTAACATCAAAGGGTGATGTCAAACTCTGGAAAATTCAGAGGAAATTCAGGATTCTAGACTTGATATTTGTTTAACTCATCTTTCCCGCAGGCCTCATTCTCTTGATTCACAGTTTGATACTGAACAAAATAATTTTAGTGTGATTATTTGGGTGGTCGTAATATCTTGGAGAGGAGCTATAAGTTGATCTGTCTAAGGTGGTAGTATGTTGAAGGAACATGGCTTGATACTTTAAGGTATAGAAAGATTGAACTTTGATGTTACCTCGTGTATAAAAAGATTTAAATGATGTTACCTCGTGTAAAAAAGATTGAAATGCTGTTACCTCGTAGCTAGCTAACAATGTAATTAAACTAAACTAACCTGAGTGCAGGCCTTTGTATCTGCTCCTTCAAGGTTTGTTTTTGTTCAGACAGCTTTTATTAAAGCTAATTTACAATTATCTAGTTCATTCTTCTGTCATTATTTGCTTAAACTATTTTTGCTACATGAAAAATGCAAACTGATACTAGCGCCATCATTTTCAATGTCGCCCCCATTCCAATCAAAAGGGAAAGCGTTGTCTCCAATTGATTCATTTTATTCAACTTTTCATTGGAAGCTAATTGTGTTTTTGAGATCAACACAAAATAGAAGAGAAAAACAGAAAAAGAGATGTCACATACAGATTTTGATATTTCACTTTTAAATTAACTGCAATGATAGTACCTAATTAGTCCCATAAAGGAACCTAAACTCTACTGTCAAAAGATTATCAAAGATGGACAACTTCCCCCATGCTTGAAATATGCCCTCATGGCTATATTTCTGACAAGCCCCCAGCCCATTACCTAATGCATCCATCTCTTCCCCCATTGCTTTCTCATATCTCACCTGCCCTACAGAAGATAGAATAACATGTACTAGAATCTAGTATTTTGTTTTCTTTCAAATTTTGCAAATAAACTGACTGTATACGTATAATATTTCCTTTCATAACTATAAGTTTGCTGCCAGTTTCAAAAGCAGGTCTCTCAAAAATGAGATGAGAGAAAGTAAAAGATGAAGATCAATACGGTTCCTACAACCTCTGGTAATCACTCTATACGCTTATTGGTCATTCGGATGGCGGTGGCACTAGTATTTTTTAATTGCATTACTTCTGCTGTGTTATTTCAGCCATACACAGAAGGCGCATTACAAATAATTCTTTAGCAGTTTGTATTCTTCTTCATCACCTGCTTTTTATATCAGAAGTTGCCCCCTCTGTATTTAAACGAGCTTTAGATACTGTATGTATGTTCTGTTTCTAGACAGCGGGGATCATAGAGCAGCATCTGGCCTAAAATGGCAAAGAAACGAGTACAATACAGATGGCAGCTAATATAAATATGCCAGGCTCTTTCTAAGAATTACCTGATTACAATCCCAGAGATCTACGTCACGGTTTTGTGTCGGTGGATTCGATTTCAGGGCAATATATGAGTAATATCTACGTCTTGAAGATGGCTGAGAGGGGACGTGGAGTGTCGGTGAGTGGCAAACTAGATACTTTTGTAAGTATTTGGTTTAGGATTTGAAACCATCAAAACTTAAAAAGGAAGAACAAAACATAATTACATATTCAATACAACTGTATAAGTGATGTTTAAGTACAGTAGTCATATCCTCTTGATGAAGGTGGCCATGACAACAGGACCAAACGTGACAAAGTGGTTGTTACAAAGGATGTTAAGTCATTGTTAATTACAGTGGCAGGGATCCATTTGATGGTGACGGGGAGGGGTAGTAGGGGTGAGTGAATGACTTATTATTGCATGGATTAGATTGCCTTAGTTTCTCATAACTGAACAAAAATAGTTCCAAACAGCCTCACTTTATGATGGCGTACTGTATATTATTAGGTTTGAGAAGTAGGAATAACACTTTTCAAAGAGAGTTCAGGGAAAAATTGCAAGATGTTTTAACACAAAGTCAAATTGAGTCTGTAGATGCCTTAATTATCGGATGTGTACAATCAAATCCTATTTAGTATCTTAAATTTTATGTTGAAAGGGGAAAATGATGCTTGACTGAAATTACTAAGGGTTTATATTCATTTGATCCTTTATTACTTTAATATAGAGCCATGTAACAAGCATCACAATCAGCATTTTGAACCATTGACAGTCTTAAGACTCATAGTTGATCTGTGATGTCATTTTTAGACTTGGCAAAAGTCCATTCCTCCTATGAAGGATGTAAGGCCTATCATGGAAACTCAGAACATTTATGAAATCATCAACTTTGGTCATGGGTATGCCCATTTTGAAAAGAGCATAAAAATCAAATGTAATCTGTGTATCACTATGAAAAAAGAACCAATAAGTAGCAACTTCCATCTATTGTTGTTTTTTCCCTCTTAATCCCATATCCCGCTCTAAGTCCCATATCCCGCTCTCAGCCCCAACCCGCCCTCATCCCTTCCGAATCCCCACCAAACATCACCTAATGTACCAGAGTTTTCCATTTTCCTGTAGTCTGGCTACTCAATTACTCTATATTTACTTTCATTCAACTGAATAGAGCGCCCAAGTGAAACCTAGGGGGCAGTCTACTTGCGCTTATTACATTGTTATAAATGGAGGTCCCTGGAGTGCAAACGGATGAAAATGCATTCAGCCTAATATATTATATCTTTGAGCACCTGGTCACAGGGAAGATGAATCCTTAAAGCAGATGTGTGATTTTTGGTCAACGTTTTTACCAAGCATAGTCTTTCAAAAAAAAAAATTCACAAAACTTGCTTGTATGACCCAACAGTAGTGTGTATACATACTATAATAGACTTTTCCAACGCTTTTCCAATGACTTTTCCAATACAGCTTTATGATATGCATGACCAAAGAATGATGTATACTTGTAACTAGTTTGTAGTAATTACTGTCCATAAAACCTATACTGGTCATTCTACAGCTAACTTCATTATCAAACCACCGTTAGTTTTAGAGAAACTGATCCTATAAACATCTGAGGCTCACTTGACAAGTGACTGGACTATAGTTAATACCGAGCAAAACTGACCATTATACTTAGCATATTCATGAGATCCTCAGATGTTGGGCAAAAAATCAATATAAGAAAATGTTTTCTTGTCTCAGATAACATGTTTAAATTTGCATGACACATTTATGACGTACACAAAATGTTGGATAAATTTTTTTTTCAATCCTTTCGTATTATTTGAAATGGAAAGAAGAAATGCAGATTTGAAGGTTCTTGGACTTGATGCAAAACGTTGGAATAACATTAACTATCTATAGAGTGTGGGCAAACATGCTACAATGGTCACCATTGAATCTGTCTTAAAGGGACATTCTCTTTAAGCACTAAAGATTAGAATATCTTCAATTTCAGAAATAGTCAACATAAATGTTTAGATCATCTCGACTTTAAATTTTCAATTTTTTCTGGGATATGATTTTAGAATGGTTTCCTCGATAGAGTTTGGTGTTACGGGCAACACAGAGGTACAACATTCAATTCCTTTTTGTCATTTCCAGGAAGACTCTAAGTACGCTACACGCGTTGGCGCTCCTTTCGAAAGCCAACAAGTGACCTTTGTGCACGACTCGCGTTTCAGAGTGAAACATGTGACGTGTGACATTCCAAGACTGTGAGTTGCTTTATTCGTAGCCTACTTGGCAATCTTCCAGAAACGATAATGAGTAAAGTTAATCATTAATATCAATATCAGCGTATATGTAAAATCCCAAGAAGATCAGTTAAGATCAGTTTAGTAAGAGAGAGAGAGTTTGTCTTGGTGTTAGAGTTAGTGTTTCCATACAAACTTACATTTAAAAAAATTGTAGGTCATTGCACAACAACTACTGCACAGAAACTATATAAACTGTTCCCACTCCAAAAAGCTGAGGTTGCTAAATCCAGTCAAAGACAATCCAAGTATAATCATGGTTAAAATTAAAATAAAACAACACAAGATAGTTTTTAGCTCAAATTATCATTTTTAATGCAATGGCTACCAAGCTCAATTTGGAGAAAGTTTCTAAAATTTATTACCCATCCAGAAATTACATAGATTTGTACAAATTGTTTATTTTTGGAAACAGCCAGTTTTGATTATAAAAAAACCATATCTAGCAAAATAATAAGTGAAACTATAAAGATATTTTGACTGTATATACTTAAAAGCGCCAAATATTTTACTTCCACTGGATATCCTACGCAATGAGATAGGTCACGCGTAACTAATTCAGTCAGCTATCTTGTTTTCTCTCCATATTGGTGATGGAAAATATCTTTTAATACACAACATATATATATGTAAAGATAATACATAGTACAAGAAAGTAAAAGGAAATGAAAATTTTTGCACCAGCTTAGATCGATTCAAATCTTTGAGAAGAAAGAAGAAAAAGAAAACTAGGTCATTAACCTACTTAGCGAAAAAAGATTGGCACCATTTTGACATCACTAAAAGAAACTCTACCAGGATTATTTTCAAAGCTGCATCTCAGAAAAATCTTATACATATCAAAGTGAGTGCGGGCGTCAAACCCGACGAGGAGGAGAATTTCTGTCTCCTCGTTGGAAAGCAATCCAGCAGGAAGAACTGTAATCAGTACACAGCCTTGACGTTACGTCCATCTGACAACGTTCTCATATTATACGTCTGTTGTCTGTATCATAACAGGATTACCAGATTACAAGCCCCAAAAACCTGCTCGTAAAATGGGACAAAAGTTTGGGAATCTTCCAGCTTCAGCTGTTAGAAAATCCCGCCAGATCCCTTTCTTGGCGCAACCTGTCGATAATTGCATGAATACCTTTAACATGGTATTGAGAGTAGACAGAGGTTTGACGGAAATAAGCTTTCCTTCCCCTCCGCAGAATTTTCACTGCTTTAACCGAAATGAGTTTGTACTTCACCTGTTTCTTGGTGTTTTTTTGTTTTTTGTGGTTTATTTTGTTTCATGTTGGCTGTCATTTCTTTGTTTTCCTTTTTTTTCCCCTCCAATCATGAAGAACTTTTCTCAATTCAATTACAGACAGTCAGAATTGCAAAACATACTTAAAAAATGTTTTTCCCTCACATTAGTTCATTCACCATTTAGAGGAGATTGTTATGTATCGTTTTGTTTCACTTGCAAACTTTTTGATTAATTTCATATCCCCAAAGTCAAAAGGGAAAGTATTAGTAACAATTTTTGGAGTTTCAAAATCATACATTTATAACTTTTTATAGAAGAAGAAGAAGCTCCATGGATTTGATCCCTTGATCATGTCATTTTGTTTCCATTGTGAGTTCAAAGAACACATTTCACGTCATATAAGAAAGGATTAACATTTTAAAGTAGATCACATAGAGAGATGAGCTGCTGACTTCATCCAATTTGCATTCAAAGACGGACATTTCCAGACAAATATCTTAATGAAATGACAGTCTGCTTTTAGAAAAATTCAAACAAGAGATGATTATTTACTCTTTGTTTGTTTTTTTTTCTTTCTTTTTTATAGTAACTACAGGTCTGAGAATTACATTACTATCATTAAAACCAAGAGATTGACACATTATGCCGTTTCAGGGAATGTTCAAAGACGTTTCAATCTAGCAATAAAGACCATGTAGGGTCATAAAGGCTACAGTAGTATGTGCTTCAGCTTGTCCCTGAGGGACATCGTCAAACGTTGGATTACGCAGCTCATCAAAAGATTGTCACTAAAAGTGGACAGATAGTACTTCAGATTAATCTAGACAAGCCTTAATCCTTTTTGTCCCTTTTGAGGATCTTGACAATCCCCACCAGGGAACTTTCAGAATTGCTTGATTATTTTTTGGCTTTGTAAGTTCAGTTTTCCCATTGGCCCCTTGTAGCTACCTCACTTGCCTCCGAGGAAGGAGTAAAGCTTGGCCACTTGACAGAATCTCTTCGCTATCCTGATTGAAGTTTTATTCGTCAAAGAGGCAGGAGAGAAGAAATAAATCTGGATTAGTCCCTCACGTTAAACCATGTGTGGTAGTAACACATGTCTCTTTCTGCAGCAATCTCGTTTCAGAATATTACAAACTGCGAGATTACATAAGGGGGCCTCCTGCTAAAACACAAAATGCTGCTGCAACTCTCAGAATTATGACACGCTGCAAAGACAAGCTTCAGGCTCAACTGTTTAGGGCCTCAAATTTTGTTATATAAATTCACAGTTTTATAGCATTTAAATGTACAAACAGGAGGTATTACAAAGCTATACATTCAAACCTTTCTCATTTTTTTTTGACAACACAAGAAGTCAAAGCAAAGACTTTTAAAGGCACAAGTTATGCAGGGGTATTGTGATGGTATCATTGCCTAGGCAAATTTATATACTCAAGTAGATATTTAATCAACATTGCCTGTTTCTTATAAAATATCAATGTTTTGTTTGTTTTCATTTTCCTTCTGTGAGTCATGTAAGTAATTTACTTCAACATGATTTCAAATGATGAAAAACTGAAATAATATTTGAAAAACTAAACATGCAAATCTTGGGACTGTGACAGGGTCTAGCACAGAACACCATTTACATCCAATGAAGATACCTATCTATAAGCTTCACCAAGATAAATTTGTCATTTGCATATCAACCTCTGCAGAGCTGAGGTTTTCATCATCATTAATTGATTTTAATAACCATCTGGCTGAATGGTATCTTTAAGGATAGGGAGTGAAACATATCTTAATCCTATAAATAGATAACTTTGCAGCTAGTGAAGCTAGTGCAGCTAGTTAAGCTAGAGCAGCTAGTTAAGCTAGTGCAGCTAGGGTTTAGTCAGTCAACACAAGTTCCATTCACTCAACCATAAATCAATAATTAGGAATGAGATGTTGAGACGGATTGTTCAACCGACCGTGTGGAATACTTTCTTTTCTATAAGTGTCACATTGTCAGCTACCTGAATATGCCTTTAACTTTATGATTTCCAATGAGGAGGATTACACAGGTTTTCACATAGAGTAGTGTGTTAATCAACAGCTATGTAATCCCAACTTTACAGAATAGGACAATATGTTTTGTTCTGTTTTATACTTACAATGAGATAATTTGCCACGTAAGTACATACACTAAAAGAGAGATCCATTATGAGTATGTGTGGTTACTGTATATAAATTAAATAGTAACCTATTTTACAGGATTTTTTCTTCTGTTCATTTCCAAAATGCATAAACCATAAACAAGAGAATTAACAGACTTTATTCTAAAGTGCCTTCAAAGCTCTGAATATAGGCTGTAAAAATAGGGCAATTCTACAATATTACAGGTCAGGTAAGTTTATTATCCCAACAGACTTTCTGTAAATTATATTTGTCGGCTGAAGGTTACAAAACTGTATATTATCCACCTAGCTATATATCTTTAAATATAGTGATATTTTACATTATCACCACCACCTCCTTGTCATTGGATGCATCAATTTATCTTGTGCTAAAATCGCACATAGATCCAAGCAGCCGCATGAGCTCATTTTTTGTTTCTTCTTCTTATTTTAAACTTCGAGCTGACTTCGATGAAGATATTAAAAAGTGATCGTTCAAAAGCATCTATCAACTCCTGAGCTTGATTGAGGCAAGTAACAAATTGTCTGTCAACTAGCAGACCAAAATGAAAATCTTAAGGTAGCTTTAAAAAAGAAGAAAATAAATTCTTCAAGAGAGAAAATTAATCCTTAGTCATACAGTCATCAATATCCAGTCTGCCTATAGATTACCTATCCAATGTCTCAACATTTTCACTCTAATTTCTTTTCCAAATCAAACATTTTTGTTTACAGATATTACGACAAATGATTTGTGGTTTCATAAACTCAACATCCATCCACAAAACTTCAAATACAAAAAAATAATATTCTTTCAAATAGATAGGTTCCATAAAGTGACTTTTCATCGGTGCCATATTCTACTGCAGTTTAAACTTAATTTATATGTAAGCAAGTATTTGCTTTTCCTTTTTAATTTAATGTATTGTAAAGCGTGTAACTGTATTTGTCTCTCACGAGAGGGTGGTAGGAAAAGCGGGAGGGGAAAGGAATAGTTTATGGAAAGGTAATTTGTAGCAAAAACTACAAAATAATAAAGAAACATTTAGGTTTGATTCATTATAAATTGAAAGGATTGTGCAACTTTTGTTGTTTTTGCAATACAATATAGTGGTACTAATATATACATATATATCTCCATGGGAGAAATGATGATGTACCTGAAAATTTTTGTTTTGTTACAGAATTACACCAAAAATGACAAAAATTAGTCACGATTAAACTTCAAAAGTTTTGTAACGAAAAAAGTTTATATCATTACACGTTTCTGATAAACTAAATGTGGACAATAATATAGTTAGATATAAGTCTATATATATGCATTTTTAATCAGGTAGAGTTCAATGGATGTAGCTCTACATAATCATTGATAATTAAAAGTGTGAAACTACAGCAGGATTCTACAGGATTCTATTCTATTTATTCCTTCAACATTTCACCGGCATGCATGCTACTATTCTGCATCTATAATATTCTCTTTTTTTTCTTTACATGTCACTATTACAGCCTCATCTCTATTCTCCAATTTTGGAGGGTTTCAAGTGCTCATAAATGTCCCATATATCCAGGAGACGTGCCGTCATTCTTTAACATTTTGTGCGATGTGGAAATGCTCCGGACGGAGCTGCGATCAATGTCCCAAAATCCCTAATGCAACAGTTGTCGATATTCTGCTCTCTCGTCCGTCACCTGTGTAAGTAATTGATTACTTGACCATCGCTCTGTTTCAGAGTTTTCAAGTCTCTCATGGATGTATAATAATACCGGCAGAGTACTCCCACCGCGCGTCAGTCGATGAAATTTTTCTTTAGAAATGGGATAAATAAGTGTCTCTGCTTTTAACTTAATGATCTTATTTGTCAATCAAGGCTGACGGTGAAAGTAGCCAGAGGGCAGACTGCAAACAGAGAACATATCCGTCAAATGGATCACAGTAACAATTAGGTTGCTGTTTCCGTTTCCTCAATAGTATTGTGTCATATGCACTGGCTTGAAAAGTGCAGTCCGTCAACAGCTGGACATCACTTTTCATTTTTCTACTCAGTTTAGATTTTGAAACTGTGGTATCGTTTATTTATTAACATATACAGTGAGATAAAATTCATTTTCAAAGTAGATCAGTTCTGAAAGATGCATTAAACTGCTACGCAAGGTTGTGTATTCAATGCTACCCAGTATATTTGACCAAAAAATTATGTATTATGTATTGTGTAATTTTGAATGCACCCAAATCAAGATTTATTTAGCAAGATTTTTGTTCAAAAAAAATGAATGCCCTATTTGATTGGACAGTTTCCTATTTTAAGCATGATTCTAAGGATGAGAACAAATGGGGCCAGGGGCAAAATAACTTCTTTTTTTTTAAATTATTATTATTTTTTTTTTTTACCAAGCTTGGTATATTTATTGGTAAAATAACTTGCCAAGCTGGCCCTATGAAGAAACTAAGAGTGACATTTTAAAGAACCCATCAAATCAACCACACTTGGATGCAAACAAGAATAAACCATATGTGCAACTTTGTTGCTGCATAAAAGTAAGGAGTGTAAGATAATATACATTACAAATAATATTAATGTACACCAAGCACAACATTACATATGATTAACTGAAATCAGCACACAAAACACTTTGTTACTTTGTCAATCTGGCCAAAGATCATTTTTCAACTATAACTTTTTTTAGAACTTTCAATATATATACAAACTTTCTATTCAATCATTAAATCAATTAACTTGAAGACTTCATTATCGAGGAAACTGTATATGTTGAGTACTGGATATTTAAATTTAAACGAACATTCAACAACAAGCAATTTGATTGGTCCATAGCTTTTAATACTTAACTGTACGTATTGAGTAAAGCTATAACTCCTGATCCTGCACTCTTTGTGTGTACGTGTCGGCATTGGAGGCCATGCAGGGTACGTTAATTGACACAACTTAAAACATGACTATAGCTTTACCTAGATTCCTTTCAAATGAAACATATTTCTTAAAGCTATATACATGTATGTCATTTCAAAACACTAGTGAAAACATCTTTAAATCTTCCTTGAACATTTATAATCACCTGTCCCACAATGCAAGCTTGATTGACGGGGGACGGCAGGGCTCTTCATAATCTTCACATAAACTAAGCTTTTCCAATCAGTCTAATTCCGCATGGAGAAAAGCTGGAAGATTTCCCATTGTAATTATCCCGCTAGGACAAACCCCACGCAAAGAGCACAATGATTTGTGGGAGAGGGATTATTTACAACTTATTTGCATTACAGCATGTCACAAGACTCTTTGGGTTACAATTCAAAAACAGGAAAAGCTTTGACAACGCTTAACATCTATGTCAGGGCAACTTGACAGTGATGTTCTGTATTAATGTACTATAAATAATGAGAAATGATGCAGCACAAGTTCAAGAATTCTTTGAAAAATAAGAAATGGACAAAAAATTTCACCCCACATCCAAACATAAGTAAGAGATATCTGTAGTTCTGTTCAATCCCTGTAACCCAGCTATTGCTCTTTGGAGTCCAACCAAATCAAAATTCAGTGGGCCTATGTGATACCTAAATTAAACAGGACAACAAACAGGACTAAATTAAACAATATTGGCTCAAGGTGAGAGTTAATATATTGTAACAATAAACACCAACATGGAGAATAATATTCCATTGAAGGTCATCTGTCTAGGTACCTAAACATATGCTAGAAAGACAAAAAATGGTCAGCTGCTGCAAAACTTACTGCCTGCCCCAGAGCATCTTATCTCAGTGAAGAACTTATCATCCAATGAAGTCCAATAAGCAATATCAAACTGCAGGAAAATCTTGTACGAAACATTCACCAAAGTATGGGGCGATAATAAACTCATGTCTGTATCTTCATGTTTGCAACCTCTGGGTAGGTCTCCACCCAGTCAAAGTGCTAAATCAATTGGAGTGAATTCTATTCATTTTTGACATTCTGTCAACTTTAATGGGTATAGTCTATGTGGAAGACAACAAACGGTTCATGATACACAAGATTTTTCCATTGACTATTCTTTGTCGACTGATTGATTTGAGGATTTCAATTTCCTCAAATATTGCACAAACACAATATTTATATATACACAGTAGAATAGAAATGTTGCTCTGTATGAAACATTGCTTGAAGGAACATTCAGTGTGAACATCCACCCCTTCCTCTCTCTTCTGCTCCTCTTCCCCTCCCCCTCCCCTCCCCTTCAATATAAACTTCAATATAAATATATTAGAAACATTTTCCTTGTGTGTATCGTATGATCCCACTCATATCAAGTTGTATTTGGTGGGAGGTACTGATCCTCTGCTGTATCCTACTATGCCGTATATATACAAATCAAAAAGCGGATAGGGCAGCAATGCTATACTGTCATACTTTGGGATTTAAGTGACAGCATCTCAAGCATCAAAGATAGAAAAATTATGACCATGAAAAGTCATGAAATGTCATGAAATAGCACAAAACCGGTTCCAAGTATATATCATTACGACCACATTAATCGCATTCTCTGTCCAAAAAAGTAACTTTGTTTTTAGCTTTTTGCCTTTGGTTTTCATATGACGTCTGTTATAGGAAAACACTATAACAGTCTGTACTAAACCACATAAGTTAGGATTTTATTTCCACCCTGGAAACTTGAAAAGGGACCTACCTGAATCGTGCGTGAAGAGAGCTAACTTTGCCTCTCTTGAGATATCTGATGCTGTTTCATCGTCATGTAGCATCTTGGCTAAGATGAGATCGATAATGGCCTCAAGACTAGCGATAGAGACATCCAACAGTAGAGTGGCCTGCTGCACAAAGTTGCCCACATCTAGCGTCGCTCGAATTTCAGCACTGAAATCCTTCATAGGGATTCTCTGTGGAAGGGTTTGATCAATCCTAATAATTTTCTTCTGCATGTTAAATATTGCTGAATTCAAATTGAAAAACAGACTTGAGCACAAAATGAAACTCTTCCTCCAGACAGTGGCAATGGAACATGGAGGTTGAGGGTGACTCTTTCTTCTCCTCTCTCACCCTTCCTCCACATCCCACCCCTCCCACCCCCACCCCCATCACACATCCTTTCCCACATACCCACATGGAAGGAATTTATACACACAGCAATATAAAATATCTTTAATAACCAACCTAGCCATATATATCCAAGTGTTTAAGTCAATGTTGTGATCAGTATTAAAGTGTGCATAAGTATTTGATTACTGGGTAAAGTGCTGTTTTATTTTATTTTTAATTTTTGTCCGAGCAACTTCCTTCCCCCCCCCCCTTTTCTCTCCATCAGCCAGAATATCTTTTCACTAATAAGATTAAATTACCTCATACAGTTTTAAACTAATAAAATGGACATAGACAAAGCTTGAATTAACAGGTATGAATCCCACCATTTTAGGGAATCGTTAGTACTTTTTGCAAAATTTTAAAGGCGGCTGTTTAATTTTTTCCAGGGATACCATTAAACTTGCAATCAAAACATTTCCTCTTAGCCAATTATAATTCTACAACATTTGACATATAGCATTTCAAGACTCAACAATTACAGATGCATATCACATGGCCTTTTTCTATTATTATCTCAGTAATTTGAGTGGACATTGCTTAATACAACCAAACTTCCTCAGACCTATTCATTGTCTTCAATTGACCTTGTTCTTTACACAAAATCAGTTCCAAGAAAATCTTTTATTAATATCGGTAACATGTCTCTCATAAGAAAATAATGAAGTATCCTCGTATCTATTGTATTATTCAGTCATATGTGTGTTAAATTAATTTATACTCCTGCTGGGCCTCTCATTTACACTCAATCAAATAACTCATCAACCTTTTGAAATGATTCTAATGATTAAATTCTTATTATATCGATGCCATTTAGAAGTATAGAATTACGATGAATATTTCATCTAATGAAGGTTATCTACAGTAATAAGTAATGTGAGCACTTCAATGATAAAGAACAGATATATGCTAAGTATTAATTGACCCGACCCGCTGTCATGTGTCAGTCTTACTCTAGTCTTGATATGCCACAGTCCAAGACAATAGGAGTGCTAGTAATGACTCTGGTTTTCAAGATATCCAATTTCAAATAATGCTAAATCTCTGGAATGTTCCTTTAAGCCACATTGTTCCAATTCATGACACAGTCATGTTAATCCATTGTTTCATAAATTCGTGAAAAATTACATGTAGTCTACTTCCGGGTGGTAGATACGGAAAGAGGAATTAGTGGGTGTGGCCCAGGGAGCGAGGGCGCAGTGCTTAAACATTTCCAAAGGTGTAGTTAGGTAGATAGGAAAGTGCAACTGTGGAGTGGGAGACAGGTAAGAGAGGAGCGAAGTAAATCCATGGTTTCATAAATTCTTATGTTCTTTTAAATTCATATGAATAACAGAGCACTACCTAAACTTTAGAAGACAAGCCACACAAGTTGCCCTCAACAATTTTTTTTATACATTGTAAATATAACAACTTATATATCTGAGGTACCACCTGGCTGACTAAGGAACTATGTGTTAGACTAAGTAGTTCAGCCACTCTTATTGATGAGTTCCAGATATCTTGAGCATAAAGTGATAAAAGGAAATACAACCTGGACTGATAGCAATGTTTTAACAGTCTTCAACATATCCGAAGTAATTTTGTCACCTTCCCACTCCTCTCCCTCCCCCCCCCCTTCCCCCCCCCCCCCTCCCTCACCTCCTTCCCATTCACCAGCTATGCTGCCCAAACTATTTATACTTCATTTTTACTTGAAGGAGCATGTCACACATTATTAAAGTAATTAATTATTTATAAGACGTTGGATTCAATCAAACACATCTAGATACACAGTACAGAGATCGCAACTATTCATGTCATGATATTCTCAAAAAAATTAAAGATTTGTCAATAAAACAATAAAATAATACATTAAATCTGTGCAACCCAAAATTTGCTGTATTTACACGGAAAATACCCAGAGGCAAAAATTGTTTCTGTATGTTTTGTGGGAGATCATTCATTTCTACGGTCTATTTAGATACCATCTTTAACAATACCATAATTTATATTACGGTCCTCTGTTTTGTACAGTATTTATACACTGTGCCCTGCAGCTAGCTCCCTTCCTTCTCCTAACACTTCACACAACGAAAAAGACATGGCAGCTAGTCAAAAGATTGGTGACATTTCACTTACCTCATGCTGTGAATACATCAGAGTGACTTCTTCTTCATCATCTGTGTAGACAAAAAAAAAAAAGGGCTGAATTTATCTGACATTTTACTCTCCTGATGTAAAGATTTTTATAGTTTTCTTCATACTTTATGAGTTCTTTTGGAAAGAAAGCTAGAGAGCAAAGAGAAGACATTTCGGAATAGGTCACATCTGGTGATGTGTTGGATATTGCACGTTACCACGTCTGAGCAAATCATGTAGTCCAGAACATTATCCATGATAAGGTAAACTATCGATATAAAGCAATTATGACATATTTAACAGTAATGAGTGCTTGTCTCCTGAATATAATTGACATGAGATGACAATAAATCATTCAATAATAGCAAATATGAATTCAAAGAAAATCATCCTGAATTTTTAATACAGGATGTTAATAGCACTTGCCATTCTAAGATTTGACCGATTTGTGATCCTTGAAGATTGAAATAACATTGCATATTGGTTTCAGAAATGGTCTTTCTTTTAAATATGCTCACTTTTTTATTTTCAGTGTCTTTCAATGACTATCATAAATTTGTACATAGGTCAAGGCAGACTTATAGTATTAGCACAAGTACCAACAGTATTTCCCTAAACAGGGCTCTACAGCTTTCCTATACTTGCTCTCCTATATGATTATTCATAAAGTATGAGTCTCGAAAGTGATTGATATGAGGCATGACAGTTATTAACCATACAGTAATGGCAATGAGACCAGAGTAACGATGTTGTGGTGGGATGTTGTGATATATTTTGCCCAGAACATTTTACAAAATTTTTGAAATTTCAATTTAAAGTTTAATAACTCTGCACAAGTTTTTCTTTTTATTTAATTTAATTTATACATTTTTTGCATATATGCTAAATTTTGTCATTGTCTTAACGACCATTTATTTACATAGTTCAAGGTGACGATTAAAGTATAAGTAGCTCCATACACACATCCCCTCCCCCCCCAATAACTCCCCCCCTTCACTCAATTACTCAGCCTAGCTGGCAGCAGCTGTCACACAGGATTTAAATATATTTTATTCCCATGGTCAATAGAGAATAACTCTATCATCTGTCATCTTGGTCCTTTACTTATTCTATTTACCGCTGATATGGTCCACTGAAAACCACTGGAATGTGCTAATTGGTATTTCATACTATAGGGGGAAGCAAAAAAAAAGCTAGCCACAAACTAGGTTTTCCATTTTTGAAATGGATGGTTGGAGGATCGGTTACACTTTACCAGTCATCTAAGGTTACCGACAGTGTTTACTCAGCTATATATATATGACACAGACATGATGATTATTTCCTTGAGATTGTATAGAGGGGAGATAAAGATAGTCCCTTTGTGTTATTCAGCAGGGAGCTGATCAACCAAAACAACTGATGTCATAATGGTGGCACAAGGAGGAGTGAGCCATCATTCGGTGGGTAGGCCAAGGGTACTGCTGTTGTACGTGTTAACGTACGATTTGCATAAAAACATCATAATAACAATAAAGTGTGAAATGCTTAGAAATAGTATCTGAACTGAACAAGCACTGTTCTTCTTAGTTATAATAATTTATACATTTCCGGAGAAACAAACATGATAGTAATGTTTGCGAGAGGTACCAGAAATTTGTCACTAATAAGTTGACTGTGGATATATACACATGTAAATTAGTAAGCAACTATAACCTCACCAAATAGGCATTCTCTTCTTTTCTGTGCCCCTCCATCCCCATCCCCCACCCCTACCACACACAAACTATCTCAAATATAATAAAAAGATCATCTATATATGAAGTTCACATCCATGTTTATAACATGACTAAGATTCTTTTTGGAAGGTTAATTTTAGCTGAGATATGTCATATCATGTCTTCTGTGAAAATGAAATGTTCATATCAGTACAAAATACAAACTGCAAAAACTGCAGCAAAATATTGTTTTATTATCTTTTTGTAAATTCTAAGGGCCAAAATCTACATGCTTAGTGGATTTTATTTTTCGCTCTTTTTTTTTTCAGCGTAAATTTAGCACAATTGACTATCCCCAACCTTCCGAGAAAGGGAAGACTAAATCAAGCTGAACATGGTAGAAAGTTATAAATGATATCTCCAGGGAACTGGAAATAATTACCAGGTTGAGATTCAAGTTACCTCCAAAATAGATGTAAAACCGGAGGAGGTTACTAATCTTGTGAACTAGGCTGCTGTGACTGACCCTGTTCTAGGCGAGAATTATCACACCGGTACAACGAAAACACCAAACGTGAGCTAAAGAATGAAATCCATACCACGACTGGAACAAACTTTAAACTGCATCGGGGTCTAATGAGGTGACTAGTTGTATATATACATGTAGGATATATGATATCACCAATTTAAAGCAATTTATTTTTAGTATCATTTCGGTGAGATCAATCTACAAGATAACCAAAGGAAGCAAATCTTAACAACTGTGTACGAAATCAACTGCCAAAATAATTGAATGAGTAACCATATGCATGTACTCTATGCTTACAATAACGTAGATGTTCTTCATAAACTGCATAGTACTTTAGTTACATGTAAAACATGCCCATCTGTATTAGATGGTTCCTGCACATAAGTTAAAATTAATGCTTTAAAGTAATGTTGTCTTAAAATGAATAGATTCATGGTGGTTACTGAAAATGGAGCAATTTCCACAATTACTCATGTGCCACTGCTCCCCCTCCCCCTGCCCCCCCAGCACTCCTCTTCCAATTCAAACTGCCAACATAATATGTTTTTAATGTTATATTCATCCCACAATATACTATATATATGTCAGTATAGCATTTTACATCAATATTGGCTCCAAATATGCTATAAAATTGAATAATGTCATTCTTGCTCCAACTTAAACCAGAATTTTACTTGGAGATACAAAACCACCAGAAAGGACTTTCCAAAACTTTTAAGAAAACATTTAAGATGCTTAAAATTTTGGCCAGAGACTGATGACCTTAAAACAATGACAACTATGGTATGCAGCAGCAGAACATTGATGGAAATCTGCAACTCCTACTATGTATTTTCATACATGGTAGAAATATCCCAGATAAAATAAGTGATAATTCTATATTTTGAATATAGCCATGAAAATTATACAACACAACTGGTCTCAGGCTTCTTAAATTACCTCTGGTATGGTATGTCTTAAAATAAAACTGCCACCCTTTTTTGTGACTCTGTTACAGAGCATACCTGAAATCTTCTCCCACCACGGGGTCTTATAAGTGTTCACACCACCATTCTCTACATGCCAAATACCAAACCTTTATGTAAGGTGAGTATCTGGCTGTAAACGACCACGTTGCATAAAGGAACCAGGGACGATGGCACAACAGTATTGATTTTCAACGCTGTGATTATTTTGATCACATTTTATGAGTCTCGGATCTCCTCCAGCTGACAGGCTAATATTATGCAGATCCTGTCAACTCAATCTACGAACGGAAAATTTCCCATCCGAATAAACTGGCCATACATGTAACGTGTGTATATGCAACGCTGTCTACAACACTTCAATTTCATTTACCATCAAATCAGGCGCGTAGCAAGGGGGTAGCTGCCCCCCCCTTGAGCATATTTTTTAATTTTTTTTTTAATGTTTTTATGATATCGCTAGTAATTTAAAAAGAGAAAATGCTAAGATACAACTTACAAGGCCTGGGAAGTGCCATTTCCAGCGATCTGGGAGGCATTTTCAGCCAAAATTTTCTTGTATGCTTCGCACCAACCATGGTGGCGCTACGCTTAGATAGTTTGCAATGCCGTATCTACGGCTCTGATAGTTTGCCGACATTTTCGTCCCTCCCTTCGCAAGTTCCTGGCTACGCGCCTCATCAAATTAAGTTGTTCCTTAAAGAGTGGCACAATTAGTGATGTTCATGTCTTTTTCTTTAAAAAGAATTGTAGACTCTAGAGTCAGACACCAACTCATTAATGAAATTTGAGACAGATACTACACTGTCATTACTATACATTAGGATTTTGCAGAAGGTCAAGCTTGGACAATTCAGACATTATTATTAATTAAATGCATATAACATTGTTTACCTCATGTATGCAAAGGAGACAACAGCTAGGATGAAAGGAATGGGGGAGGGGGAGGGGGAAAAGGGAGGGGGTTGGGGAGAACTATTCCCTCTAAATATCTAGGTAATTATTTTCCCTTCAAATTATGCTGAACAGAAATGTTCTACACGATTACAGGTCACTGAAACAGAATGCTATGTATTCCATGATAAAGTTCTCTTTTTTTATAGTCATTACAGCTACTGATCAGTTACTTCTTTGATGTGATCCTGAAAGTTTTGTGAACTTCCACACATGCGATTCTGGTTTTTGGTATTTATGATAAAGTTTGCAACAGTAACTTCTACACGGATCAAACCAAAGTAAAAAATTAAGTCTCAAAATTATTTTTAAAAAAAAAGGCATATTAGCCACTGTAATCCATTAATATTATCCTAGTACAATATAACCCAAGACAAGTACCTTTCAATGTTTACACTAGAAAAGAAATTAACATTTTCAAAAACAAAATTCTGCACACCATCTTTCCAACCAACTAACCACTTAAATATAGCCACAGCCAATTTTTTGCTTATAATCCAAACCTTATTCATCTCATAAACTCCAGTGTATTTAGAAGAATATATGCATTTTTCATTTGCAATGTTGGTTTCCTCTAAGGCAACTTTAGATTGCTGATGAGCTACAGCATTAACTAAGGGATATCAAGTGTCGCCTGTTGAGAGCGTTGTGTGAAGATGTTTATAGGATGGACTCTCGCTGCTTTCTTCTACCACAAACACTCGCCCTGTTTCTTGCGTGCTACCAAATCCGTTGATTTACACGCCATCCCCAGCAGGCCATTATGGAGAGCAATGTTTTCATAACATTGTCCTTCTGTTGACGATTCTGGACACTAAAATCCACTTTCCTATGCCCCAGTGTCCACTCAATTGATTTCTGCTGTACGAATATTGAGTTACAATTTACCAAACAGACGTTGGCTTTACCGTGAAGAAGAAACAAGTTAATGCTCAGTCTCTTCTCTGATTGTGTGCGGTTTTCATTATTTCAGGCCCACAGGTGAGGAGCACTTTCATCGAAACGTCGATTCCTGATGCAGGAGAAAGGATATTGACTGCCTGTGGTGATGTGGCTGTTGGAAGGTTAGCATTCCCATGCACTGTAGGGCAGGGTAAATGGTATATGGTGTGGGAACTTATATGCAGTGTACAGATACATAAAACTTACTTTTATATTATACTCATTGGTGCAAACCAGAGTTCATACAAAATTAAAAATCCATTTGATGCATATTTTTATTTCACCAGCTTATAATAAATTTGTTTTATCAAAAGCATAGAACATTAAAGTGAGAATTAATAGCCAACAATGCAAACTTTGACAATGTAATTTACTTAAAACATCTCAACATCTAAGCTTGATATATATGTGGACAAATTTATCAGTTTTATCATAGTGAACTGTATCATGCAATTTACATGCAAGTTTCATATTTATCAAGATAAGTATAGTTAATTCGAAACTAAATCTTTTGGTGCACAGCTCACAGGGTGGGTCATGGCACTTCATTTTCTTTTCACCCACATTAAAAGTTCACGATATCCACATGAAATGGATGTAATTGCAAATATCATATTTGACTGAAATAAATTAAATTAAATTAACTCATAGTTGAGGCAATTTTTTAAAGATGATCATTTTATGTAAAAGATACTGAGCCCTCAAATGCCTTAAACCGATATGCATGGAAAACATTTACTTCACTACTTTCAAGTTCAACAGAACAAGTACATTTACAAAGGTAGTTTAAGTATGTACATGTAACACAAAGACTACGTGATTGATAAGTATTGCCTAAGGAGCAGATCCCTTCTCACGAAGGTTTCCAAATTTAAATTAGTTCTATGATTGATGACAAGAATATATCTAAAATATTTCAAAATACCCCAAAGAGTTCCATCATGCAGATTTATGCACTGACAGGATCCCTTTTTTTTTAGCCTCTTTTTGGGTTTTTTAGTGTGTATAGTGTGCTTCCTGTGGACTGCAACACTTATAAGAATTAAAACTGGACAATATGCAATCAGTTGAACACATCAGTGTGTATCTACTTTAAGATAAAAAGAAGGGAGAGGACTCGCAAGGGACGAGAAGGGAAAGAGAGAGGGAAGGGAAAGGGAAGGACAGGAGAGAGGATAGGAAAAGGGGAGAGTAGGCACAGACAGTATGGGAAGTGAATGCATTGTGATTTCAAGTGTGACGATTAATTGCATCTTCCTTTCCTGCTTATCATTGCATACTATCAGGAAACACTTGAGTGTTCAAATGTTGTGTAGCAGTTCCAGAGGCTCTAGGTTTTGTCTATAATTGTTCCTGTATATGATAATTGCCATGGATGTCTTTGCACTTTGTACAGCAATTTGAACAGTTCGCTTTTGCACTACATTTTGCAATAAGATTGCCTGTTACTCCATGACTATCATAGCCTAAAGTTAATACTGTACCATTGCATGGGCATTACTTTAGAACAACCAGAAAGACATCAATGTGATATTGTAACATATATTATTCATACCAGTTGTACATGTATACAAAGTATATCACTGCATGCTCTCTACACTATTTTTAAGGAATATTAAATATTTAAAAAATAATCTGTTCCAAGCCAAGTCAATTGATCAGCATATACTGCCTTTTAAACTATTTACGCAGTGTACTGCTGTAAAGTAGGCCAGAAAATATGGTCATCTATAGACAAACTAATAGTGCTTTCTATACTCATTGTAGAAACATATAAGTATTCAGACTTTTTCACAATACGGAGTAGTTTGTACAATTAATATGTCAATCCCGAAAAGTAACTGTTCTTAGAAATTTTAGCATTTTGTGGTTACTTGAGACAAAAGTTATAGGTTTAACTTGAATGTATCAATTAACATTAGCATTCAGCGAATACAAAGAAAAATTACCGACGCAGAACATTTCGATGAAATTTCAAAATTGGTTGGTTATTAAGTAAAGGGTTTTTAAGAAAGTCTAGCATGCTCTATGAAAATGATCTGTCTCTAAACAAATCCATCGTTTGCCTTGTTAGTAAGGGTCTAGGCTATTTGGTACCGCTTCAGAATAGATTTTATTCCTCGTCATCTCAGCGAAGGATTTCATGATTTCCTTTGCCAGCTGATTTATCTTCTACTCCATCTCTTTCTACCTGTTTTTTTCTTTTCCGTCCATGAAGGGATTAATTTTGAACCTTACAAAGTGCTCTGCCCAACATTTTCAGTTTCCCTACAGACTTGTCAACGTCATCCTCTTGCACCATCAGCAGACGCCATAGCTTTCTCAGCTGAGACGCCTCTGGCAAGGAAATATTTTTAGCTACGAATTCTTTTATAATGAAATTTACAGAAAAAACTCAATAACCCTTCCACTGTCTAAAAAACCAAGAGATATTTTAAAGGCTGCTAGATGCTTCAATAAAAAATGGAACAGGGAGTATGAAAGTAGAAGAGTATATGTCCCGCCATTGCTCGGTTACCTATTAAGTGTGTTTCATGCAGCAGGCTAACATGATATAACTCTATTTAACATTCAACTGTCCGGGTAACAACAAGCAACCGCACTTCCAAACTCTTTGCTTGCATTCCATTCAGATTGTCATTAAACCATCCATTAAGGGTGTCTAATCAACTTTAAAACACAGTTATTTCGAAGTATTATTATTCTGCAAAGCTGTACGAAGCTCACTTAATCAAGTTTTGAATCTGAAAAAATCACTGAAATGTTAAACGGAAAACTTCAGCAAAAAAATGTGCTTAAATAGGTTACTAAGACATTATGAATTTGGGACAGCTTGTATGTGTTCAACACCGTTCACAAAAGCTAATGACTGCCGAATGACTTGATTTCTTGGAGTGTGACTAATAATTATGGATCCCCATGGACTGTGCCTGCAAGGTTACTGATAATTTCAATGCATGACGTTTCTTTTGTATATTAATTATTAATATATTTTGATATTATTAATTGCCACTTCGAGGCAACTTTCATTTGGTTAAGCAAATAGTTCATGAATCATTATTTAGGAAACATGTAGCTTTCTCACATTAAAAAGAAACAAAAACTGTTATTTATGAAAATGTAGAGCATGGGA